>MLYV02001052.1:0-37372 GCA_001913855.2 Hermanssonia centrifuga
GTTCCCAATGGTACGAGTTGCTGCCTTGACACGAGCTCTCCATAGCTCGAAATTGGTACCATTATTGCGTAATTTGGGAACGGCTAGAAAAGCCTTTGAGACGTCGGAAAGTGAAGGGTTCTGAGCTGCCATTGGTATAACGGTGGTAGGAGGTGGTGGTGAAGGTGGATTAGGTGGAGGTGGTGGCTGCTGCTGCTGCGCAATGGGCTGCTGGGTAGGTGTTCCAGAGCCTGATGCTGAGCGGGCGATGGGGATCTGTGATGGTTTCGGAGTCTGTGGCCTTGGTGTAGTACTGGTAGGTCCTGTTCGTACTGTTGAACTGGATGATGCTACGGGCTGTGCTACAGTAGCACTAGGTCGAGACAATTGGACTCGTTGAGCGAGTTCTTCTTCTACTTCTGCGCGTCGCTTTTCAGATAGTTTGTGGTATTCGATGATCCGACTTATCTGATCTGGGTCAGTGGGCTTTGCCCAGGTATTGTCTTTATGGCTTGTATAATGTGGGAAGGTGTAGTGATTGGGGCAGATGAGTTCCTTGCAAGTGTCCCAAGGTGGTTTCCTTGTACTGTCGTAGTAACGGTCACGGACGTCTTCTTCGTCGAAGCAATGTGTCTTGTTATTGCAAGGTAGAGAAGTTGTAGACTGAGCAGTGGTCATAGGTTAAAGAGCGGGGCCCATAACCTGTAAAACTTATAATGCAACGGATGCAAGGGAGGTGAAAGCAACGAATGCGATAGTTATTACAGTAGCGAATGTCCAGTATTTATACTGTACTACAGATCAAACTAATACAACTACAAGTCCGACTGCGGACTGCGATTCTAGTACATGAGCTGCAAGGTGCTGCGTGCACGACCAATAAGATACTGCGCCAGTACTGCGATCTACTGCAGGTACTGCGCCCTAATACAAGTACAGCTACGGATGATGTAATAATAGGAAAAGAAACGGATTCTTACAACCTGCACCCTCCGATGTGTACGATTCTCGGAGAGCCTCCCTCATTATAAACAGGCTAATTACCTCGGCGGTCCTTCCAGCCTATCGTATACGACTTGCGCATATCTTCTGGCGGAGGCGGCCCACTACCTGGACGATCTGAGCTCTCATTCCGACGTCAAACCTTCACTGCACTGGCACTTACAAAACCGTCACAAAACAGAACCATTCACCACTTACAATCGCCTTCCGCATCCTCTTTGGCATCTCATGAGCTCTGTAGTAAAGGCGACCCTAGCATTGTCAGCATGTGCAAGTTACTCAAGAGAGTATAAATCCCCTGTAGTAACAAGGAGTTCAGACCATTATGGACGTTGATAAAGATGAAGAGGATACAACGAAGGTGTTGACACAAGAGCCCATGGATATTATGATATGGGTTGTTGAAGACCTAAGGAATGAGCTGTAAGGTAACCAAACAGAAGGGTCATTGGTTCGCTGTTTACACTGTCAGTGTTATCAAGGACTAGAGAACTTAGGCAGATAGACGCACCAATATTCACGCCCAACGGTATCACTTTGTTGGAGTCTGCGTATAAAGATCACAGATTAAAGATGTCGGGAAGTTTGCTCCAAACTGCCCGCATCTCCCTTAAAATTGCCGAATCCACCTCTTCCCTGCACTCATAACACAGTCTGGGGTCATTGATATCGGGTTTAATCTCCCAGAAGACGACACTAATCTTGTCCAGATCCTCCTGCATGCAATACAGAAGGTTTAGCGGATCCGGGAGTAGGACGTCTTGCCGGATTTGTTTGTTCAACTCAGATATCTTCTCTTTGACTCCAGACGTTTATGAGTCCGGGTGAGAAGTTGAATTCAAGGGCGAACGCTTTGTATCACGCAAAAAGTGTCATTGTATCTCTGTACAAGCATTAGTACGATACAGGGTCAAAGCGTGTCAATATATGTGCTTACCGTGTACTGACTTAGTCACTCGGAGCTCCAGGATCATTCCTGTTCGAGCCCAAACGTACGAGGAAGCTCATCCCAGATGTCGTACATCCTCGTATTGATATTGTTGCCGACGATGGTCTGGCACAGAGTGCATATCTGATCGCCCGCACCGGATCACTTGACGAGGCCGTCCAGTTCTTTGCGCGTCCAATATAGAACCAGAATCGGATCAGGGAGCAAAGCATCTGGCTGATGACCCCTGAACTCTTCGATCGGCCTTTGCAATTTCTCATTCAACGTCTGGCGACATTGCTCTGAATCACATCCACCTGGGTCGCTCCTCAGGCTGTCGATCTCATAAACGTCCAGAAGTGACTTTTGAACCTCGGCCAGGGCGTGTTTGCCACGAAAGAGGCGGAGAAGATCTCTGCTGTCCAGCATCTCCCACCGTGCGCCTCGAGGACGGTCGAACTCTTTCTCGGGTGCAGGTCCTCCCCGTTGGTGACGAGGATCGGTTTGCGCCAGCGTATAGCATGCTGCTGGGAGGATAGCAGAAATGTCAAGGTCGGTGGCTAATCGGATGGCGGCAGCGGGTTCCGGGTACGGTATTTCTATGCTCGTCTTCTCAAAGACAAGATCATACCATTCGAAGACGTTTTTGGGCCAAACTCTTTCAAGAGTCCGGACAACCTCTCACCGAATGGTGTGCATTTGGTATTTCTGAGCCAGCTTGAGAATGTTGTACACGTGGATGTGATATTGCTGCGTGTTGATAGAATGAATGGATTTAACGGAGAAGTAGATACGACGTACTGTGGGTTATACAATGCGTCTAGCAAGTCCGCGAGTTCGTCAGCGTCGTCCGTTAGTTGGATAAGCAGAACGCCGTCATACATGCCGTTGATATCTGGAATGGAAAGGATGGTTAAGAACCTTCTTGTGCACCCGAAAGATTATGTCTGTTTGGTCACTAGCGGGTGACGACAAAGTAATGTCTCGATTGCGGCGATACCACTTCGGATGCTCACATATCTCCTCAATCATCGACGACAGAATCCATCGGAGGCGCCCATAACTGTCGTGACTGCAAAAGCGCAATAATGTGCAAACGTGGACCACGCAATCAGTACTCGCAGTGGACTCGTTGGGACTCCAAAGCCTAGCAGGATGATCAAGACACTTTCATTTTTACAGAGACATGCAAGAGGACCAGATACTATTGGTACAGAGAAAGTGTATGCATGGGATCGACATTGTGAACACGTTCAGCGAGCTCATCAGGCTATGGTACGTGAAGCTTGAGGTTCTGTGACAATAAGGTGAGAACACTATACCCCACAGGTCATAGGAAACGACAGCAACGTATAGCAAAGGTAAGTTTAACGCACGGTGAAGTATAATCTTTCATCGGGCCTTTAAGGGGTAGGCGCAAAGAGGGCGACGGTGGCGCAGGCAGCAGAGCATGTTCCGAGAGCAACATTGCAGGCTAGGGCTGCAGCAGGAGCGAGGGGTGCGGCGACGATGGTGCCAAATGTGAGCCCAGCTCCGGCATAGCATGCGACAACGACGGAGTTACAACCTATGGATACGATGAGGCGACTTGCCAAGAATATGAAATTGTGAGGAGACATACCAGTTTGGCAGATACCGTATGCGATAGGCCCAGCGTTGGCGACCGGAGCGACGGCGGCAAGGACGGCAGCAGCGAGGACCTTGAAGTTCATTGTAAGGTGAAGGGGATGAACTGAGAGTTGGGGGGTTAGTGAAAGACTGCCGACGGGTTCGAGGGCTATATACCTGCCCAGAGCGCGCCCAGTATTTGGGTTCTGTCAAATTGCATGCTTCGACCGGAGAGGAGGTCACCGCCGCCGATCAACGTGATCCACGAGGGTGAAGTGCATTAAACAGGTTGTATTACATGGAAGCCATGCCATCGAAGTTGTTAATACGCAATACTCATCCGCTTTCCTCCCCATCGCGTCCAATCCGGCAATGCGCCTTCCACAATAAAATGCGCAACGTCTCTCCTCGACACCGTATATCCATTATTCTTCAAATCTTCCTCCCCAACACGATACGCGCGGCCGGCCTTCTTGTCCGCTTTGCACCCGCCGTCGGTCAACATCGCCGGTCTCACCACCAACACCTGCTTTAGCTCCCCTTGCTCCGGTGTCCCCGGCTGCCCCGTCCACCCTGCCGGGAGAATATCTTCTCTCGGCTCGCCGTCCTCCGCTTTCCACTCCCATCCGGCACAGTACGCCAGCACGCGCTCTAAGCCGAGTTTGTCGGCGTGTATTTGGGGGAGGAGCCATGAGTACAAGGCTCGGATAGGGAGAGGGTGGTGGGCGTGTGAGGATGGTGTGAGGCCCGTGCTTGAAATAGCAATAATCTTGGGTTGAGAAGAGGCTGCGCGGTGAGAGGGTGGGATTGTGCGCAGGACGTTCAGGATCGCATGTGTGCACAGGTCGGCAGTTGTCAACACTGCGCCTTTGGTCAAAGTTAGGGTCGGAGTGCCGCCTACATCGAGTCAGTCAGCCTAGTGGCGATGTACAGGAAGCTTCAAACACTCGCCTACGGTGAACAATACAAGGTCCACGTGTTGTGAACTTTCAATGGCTTTTTCCCATCCTTGCGCAACGTCCTCTGCGTTCAAGGCGTCCCCCTTGACGAGCCGAGCTGTCCCAGCCTGTACATATGATTGTATCACAGCATCCTCGTTGAATACCGTAGGAGATCGCAAGAGGAACGTGACAGTCGCTCCCTTCTCTGCTCAAACAAACGATCAATCATCGCTTCAAACGCTAGCCCAAGCAAAACTCACCCAATAGCCTCAGTGCGGTATAGTATCCAATGTTTCGTGAGGCCCCGATGGCGTATACGTTTAGACTCATTGGAATAAAGATTAGTGAGATAATTTGTTGGTATCTCTCTCCTGCCCCAGGCTCCACCCTCTTATACCCGGCTTGTGAAGCGTCCGCGGGCGGTAGGTCGCCACAACATACGACAAGAAATGACTAGATGTTAGCACTGCACTGGCAGCCGCAGCACGAACGTTCAAACGTTCATCGCTGATCCGAGTTTAGTCGGATCCCAGCGTCTCGCTTGTATCGTCCGTAAGAGTGTCTCCGCTGCGTGTGCGAGGGTTCACCGGTGTGTAAATTTATAGCGTCAAAGTGATATGGCTGTGAACACTGGCTGATGTGAGAGAGAGTCGAGCTGTTGGTCTATGGCCGGCCCGCAACTGGCCGGAATTCCCTTAGCCCGCAGCGATCTCTTACAGTTTTCAAACGTAAACTTCTCAATAAACTCACTGCGGGATCACGGCGAGTGCAAATCTACGTCTCAATATGCTTACTGCGTCTGGTCTGGCGCTGAGAATCGGAGGCATATTCAAGTTCAGCGGCGTAAACGGGAACAGTCACCGATTTAAGACCAAGGACAAAACGAAGAGATGTTGCTGGTCTCAGTACCCAGCCCTTACAGTGGAAGTGCAACAGACCGGACGACTCGGAGCCGGTTGGAGATCGAAAAACCGTTGCATAGAGTCATGATCTGGTAGCGAGTGGGCGGGTCCCATAACCTATTCGCGTGAGCAGACAGAAAATATTACATGAAAGCCTAAGTATATATTCTCCTCAGTTCTGATTCTCGTATGTAAAGAGGAAAACTGAGGTGCCAAAGTGGTTGCCTGCCAGCGAAAAGCGGAGGCGCTAATTCAAACGCTAGCGGCTAGCCTCGTGTTGTGGCGCATCCCGAGGCATTTCTATATACGGTAAATACGGGTGTTGTCCATGTCCGATGAATAGTAAAAGACCCAACAAGCCTCAGGTAAATCTCCACTGGCAGTCCCCCGTCGGTGCTCAATTTTCCTGATGATGATGAGTCCGATCATCTTCATCAGGCTGTGCACCGTCCTCAGCCTGTACTACTTCATTGGCATCCCACGTCTCTTCCTCATGGTCCAGATATTCACCCATATTTCCAATGATGCTTGACAGCGTCACATTGCTAGTAGCACGGAGGGATGCGACAGAAAAGTGCAATCCTGTCACTGTATCTGCACCGGTGGAGCCTTGTCGTGTCCCCGAATCTTCTGCCCTGGAGGTTTGACCACCCACCTGGCGAAGGTTGAGAAGGAAGCGAGAGATGAGGATTGGCTGTAGGCTAATTTGAGGTATGTTGTAGTTGGTCATACTGTATAACGACTGCTTACACTTGATTGATTTCGGGGATGGGGGAGGAGCTTTGTAGTGATGGCTGCACATTCTCTGGTGTTGGACGGTTTTACTGAGTTGGTAACAGGAACGGACGTACCACGGCGTTAACGAGCACCTGCGCAAGATTCATGATAAGGAGTGTCCTAATCACAATTGTAGAAATTCATACTATGGTTATGACTCGCTAAAATCTGTAATGTATGCAAGACTGGCTCACACAAAATATACTGTTCCTAGGAAAAGAGCCGCCTCAATCAATTAAATCATCGTTTGGGATGGACGGAAAAGAAAACTGACCGTCTCGAAGAAGCATTGTGCTTAACGGGGTCCGCATCCCAACCCTTACACCTTCCCTCCAATGCCTGAACGTCAGACGCCACGTTAGTGCCAACACGAGTATATCGGCAGCAATGACAGCAAGGCGTGCTGCCAGTGTGGCTATATGACCAATATGCACCATGCTCAGTATATTGTACATGGCAAAGAAGAGTTCACGAGTACTTACAGCTAATAAGTACAAATATTGCTGGTCACAATGGTATAAGAGCTAAGAGCGATTGACTCAACTTACTTGAATCGCACGCCGGAGGAGAAATTTTCGATCGCACCGCATAGCGTGCCAAATATAGGATCCACTTCAAAGGCGTTCGTCGATCTGATAAACTCGTACTAGCCAGTATACTGTATGAGCACTCAGGGTCATGCTAGAAAATAAGGCACCTTACGATGTTGATCCCTACAGGCATTAAGCTTAGGATTAGAACGGAAAGTGCCACGAAGACGGTGCGATTCTGGATAGCATATACACGGAGCGAAGAGAAAACTGTATCGGATGTCAGCGCGCAGTAAAAGAGCTGGACGAGGGTACGTGCCAGCAAATATGACATATTGCAACGCGAACAATATATCGTCTAGGATAATCCCGGGGGCACAACTGTAGTTGGAACCAGAGTTAGTCCAAGCCTCCGTATAATAAGCCGTTCCTTCACCTCTGAAAGCAAAGGCGATGTTCAGATTAGTATATCCTTCAGCGCTACTGGGAGTTACTCCTTACCTGTGCCGTGAAAGGAGAGACCGTCCATATCACGTTGCCAATCATAACGTATCGGTTTGCAATGAATATCCACGTTGCAATAGACCACCGCTGCCGCCATATCATCGCCACTTCTTGTTTGAATGTGATACAATATTCGTATGCAACCAAAGCTGAATACATTCTCAGGCTGCAGCTGCATTTTCGGCATTTACAGAAGTGACGAACCAGCCATGGAAGAAGATATCAAAGTAAGGATATGGCTTAAGAAGACGATGATCAGTTATTATGTGATGCATAGCATGTGAGGAACGTACTATGCTTGGAATTGAACAACAATATCAGAATTGGAGAGGTTTTCGGACATATTTGCTGGATAGTGGTAGGTTCAAGTCCCGGTACTAGAAGGGATGGATGAATGCCAAAGAATATACCCAACTGATCATAGCCTCTCTATATAGCCATTTTAGTTGAGATTATCATTTCCCCTATTTATCTCGACGGTGTCGCATCGTGAATCTGCCAGATCTTCAATAGCAGTTCCGCCGGGCAAACCGCACCAGAAAGATGTCGGATTGAATATGAACCGTAATATATACCTCAGTAGCTCAAGGGTGTCCACTTCTCTTGGCCAGAGGCTGTGATTGCTCGGACGCACCCGGTAGATATCACCGTTGCATCAAACACACGTCTGCCTGTGGAGCAGATGAGAACTGACAACACAGACAGCGTGTGTGAGGCTTACCGCAACAACTCGAGAGCAGAACTCTTGTTACTCCAGTCGTGATAATGACGAGACGTAGCCATAGAAGCGCAAGAAGGTTCGGACAACTTGCAGTGGTAGAGAGTGATAGTAGGTTGAAGCCGGAGATCGTATGATATGATACTACGCTTCAGCTTAGGTCCGGCGCAGGCGCACAGGTTCGAACTCTGGTCCTTTTGCATTGAGTGAGAGGCTGTGCTCTGTCACAGTATGCCAGAACGCCTCGTATCGATATTATATTACTTACAACGCGCAGATAACAGCCAATGATCCCAAGAAACTCTCATCAATTTACTCGTTACAGTAAACCTCGATTTACACAAGCATTCCAGCAATACCTGCAGCCTGCAGCGTTCTACCGATCAAATTAGTCAATATCCTCGAAGCGGCGTCAAGAGATTGCTCACGAGATGAAGCCGCATATCATGGCAGACGTGGCGGTGCGCGCAATGATCTTCCCTCGCGAAGGCGCCAAAGCGCTCAACACGCCGACCTGGATACCCAAGGATCCCAAGTTCGCAAACCCACACAACGCATAGGAGGCAATGGTGAAGGCGCGTTCCGAAAGTGGGTTGTCGGAGTGCTGGATGGCCTGCAAATCGAGGTAGGCGACGAATTCGTTGGCAACGAGTTTCGTAGCGAGTAGCTCAGACACACGAAGGATCTCGTCGCGAGGGACACTTAGGAAGAAAGTGACGGGGTAGAAGACGTAGCGGAGGACGAGCTGTATGGTGAGAGTATGAATACCAAAGCCTTTTCCGATCCAGGTGAGAAGACCGTTGACGGCGGCGACCAAGGAAACGACCGTCAGCACGTTAGCCCTGAGGGGTTGTCAGCATATTTGTATGCTTGAAGAATAGACAAGCTTACAAGATCTGACCAGCCACGACGAGACCGAAAAGTGCACCTTGCGAGAAGGCGTGGAGAGCGTTGGCAGGTTTTGTCTTCTCACTCTCGTGGCCACGATCAACAACGACACGTCCACGCGTCACGGGCTCCTCCAACTCCGGAAGACGAAGTTTGGAGATTGCGATGGAGGCCGGTATACTCATCACGGACGCGGTGACAAGATTCTGAGGAGGGACTCCAAGACCGATATATGCGCTGAGCACCGATCCGGCAATGGTTGAAAATCCAGACGTCATGGTGAGATGCAATTCCGACTCGGTCATGAGGTCTACGTAAGGCTTGACAAGACACGCAGACTCGCCCTGACCGATGAATGGGGAAGCAGCAGCGACAACCGCTTCGGCGCCGGAGACGTTCATGATCTTGAAGAAGAACCAGGCAAATCCTTTGATGAGCCACTGCATAACGCCAAGGTAATACATCATTTGCACAAAAGCAATGAAGAAGATAATTGACGAGAGCTGTTTTAGGTGGCTGGTTAGAAATTGTCGACGGCTCAGAGTATAATAAAACGGACCGTGTTCACAAAGAACCAGTGCTTGGTGTTGACAGTGTCCGCATCGAAGAAGAATATGGCACCCTGGAGGGCTTGGGCCAGGAAGTCGGAGGCCAGGAAAGCGATCCATTTGAAAATGCTGAAGCCGGCTCCCGACTTGAGAACAAACATGGCAATAGCCTGCTGTGCGAAGAGACCGACAATGACAGTTGGCCTTTTATCCTTGATCAGACAGTGTAGCTAAAAATATCAAGGGGGAGACTCACCATGGAATATGTGCTCGGTGAGCAGACGTTGCCCAGAAGCAAAACTGGAATACGAAGAGCCCAAGGACAGAGATGGCACGATCTCCATAGCCGGAATTCTGCAAGGTATCGGTATATCAACGCTTTTGGGAAGATAGCGTGCAAAGCCTATGAAAAGGTCTGCGTACAGCTGTCAACTTGAAGCCAAATGCCGATCCGAATACAATTCCGATAAGGGCGAGCCAGCCTACGGTGAGTCTGACATTATACGGTAGGCGGAACCAGGGCTCCTGGACGACTGGGATCCAGAAGGCGGCAATTGGCCTGGTGGCCACAGAGTTGGGGATGAATCGCCAGGCAATGACTCTGGATGGATTTTATGAGTCCCTTCGACCCCTTTGAAACCGCTGCTAAAGGTTTCCACAGAAGTACTCACATTATGAAAAACCATGCCCAAAGAGTCTGTACGATCCTATGTGTGAAAGTCAGCGCTGCGAAACTGGGAAGCGAAACTTGTCTCGCACCATCGATGCCGGGTAGTCTTCATTATTGTTGCACTGATCCACCAGCCCAGGATAACGAGAGCTAGGCCGCCGAGAATGTACGGTCTCAGCTTTGCGTAGTAACTATGATGCCTGGAGTCGGCTTCATCGATTTCTGCTTCGTCATGCAAGACCTCTTTTGCGACTTGAGTCTCGGGGTCGACGACTTTCTCATTCGATATTGAGGAGGTGGACGTGGATGCCTTGCGGGCCATATGTTGTACACCAGCAGAGGCCATTGAGGGTATAGAACAGACTAGGTCACACAAGCGGTGTGGGGGCCGTCGGGAGCAAGAGCAAGGAGCAAGCAAAGCATTGAAAAGCTCAGAGGATGATTTTATGGCCCGGCCCCAGCGCGGAGAACCATATGGTTACATCAAACCAAGGTTGGCACATTTCCCTGGCGGAGGAGAAGTGCGATAAGGACTGATGAACTCGTCCATATGCATCCTCCATATCTCTCATTCAGCCCTCACTCTCACGTTGTCACTCATAATTATGGAATAAAAGAGTCCATGCATGAAAATTGGTCGTTCGGATGAGTGGAGGTTATCGAGGGCGGAGGACCCACGTGGCTAATCTTGATCCGGCGATCAACTCCGTGCAGGCCCCGCAAAGGTCGTGTGCAGCTTCACCGCCATCTGCCAACACCCGACAGATTCTACATGCGCGGTTTCTTGGCTTGGTCAAAGTATTGCATATCCAAGTGAGCAGCTCTTTCCGGTGATTTTCCCGACGGCAATATTGTCTTCAAGTTTCTTCGCAGACTACCACTTATACCGTCTCAAATATGGGTGCGAACTCTTCTAAGGGACTCCGAGGTATCTAATTTCAGCACTCCATGCTTATCGCGACTTGGAGTCCGGTTGTCTCATGGATAACCAGTTCTGACAGCGCCAGAAGAAAAGCAGGCACCACCATAACGCCAAGCGTGCTTATCAGGCCGTTTGTGGTATCAGCTGCTTACTGGACAGCTGGTGCATCAAGTACGGGGCATGTAGAACGCGGTGCTTGCCCTGCGCGCTCTAGAAGTTCGTATCTTCACTTTCCATGACGCCCTGCAGAACTGATCCATGTCCAATTTCAGCGACCGTCTCTTGGGATAGCTAAGACGACTAGTACAGAGTTGTGATATATTCTATCGTAATAGAACGGCGTTCGTCATGCTACGCTTCAAGTTGCCTTTCTTGTAGCTTTCTGTTGCCATCAAATCGTTTCATGCATCAATCTAGGCGCTGCGTGTTGTCAGTTTCCCTGCACTACTGCTGCTCAATAGTTCAAGGAGAGACATACTCGCTGACCTGGCTCGCCAGATTATCTCTCTAGGAGGGAAGCCCTCAGTAAGCAACCCACAGGGGCCATCAATTCTTCGCTACGAAACCCGAGACGGTATTGCCAGTGAGACTGTCATACCGGAATCACAGACCATTCTCCCGCTGGAAATCCTCGTCAACATTCTGCGTTTCGCTGGTCTAAGAGAGATAATCCGGTGTAGAATTGTAAGAGTTTATCTATCTTTTTTGCCACTATAGGTGGGCAATCTGCGAGCTGTCTAACTGAGCATTGCAGGTGTCAAAGCATTTTTGCACAATCATTGACGAGGTTCCGGAAATTCAGTACGGGATCGAATTGGTTGTCTGCGGTATCGAAGAAGGATGGAGAAGCAATGTGGGCTTAGAGCAAAACCTTTCGCTTTTGAAGTCATATCAAAATGCGTGGAAGCTACCGCGGGTTGTGTTTATGAAGCTTGAAAGATCAGCTCCTCCATTGCCTATACGTGGCAATCCCAAACAGCATGGGAATCCTCTACAGGTGTCTTATCACACGGAAGTTGATGAGGTACATACAAAACTCTATTTCGAGCGTGCTGAAGTAGGGATCGAAGATATTTCCCAGCAGAGGGCTCCAATATGGAAACGACGGACCTTGGACCTTGACTTCCTCTTCAACGCGTACACTATAGATACAGCGTACGATCTACTTGCTACAGTCAGTCATCGTCATTCAAACGGCCAGGACTTGGGAGTGTGTGTACTTTGCCTTCCCTTCTATTACTTAAAAATCTGACTAATCGTGTATTTCCTAGGGTCCGCTTGTCATCTTTCACAGACGGGAAGCTTCTCCCCGATGGCCTTATGTCGATTCTGCTTTCCCCTCCTTTTCAAGCTTTGAGTATGCAGTCCCGCGGTAGTGTTTTAGCGATCGTTCTGGACAGCATGTACGCCTTGGAAGTGACCTTCATTAACTGGAAGCACCCCCGAATTATTTCGGTATGTACTTGAACACAATGAACTCTACAATCATCCTCATGCAGAGAACCTTCTCCTAGCGCTTCAAGGGTCGAGCGTGTAGTACAGGCCGGTTCATGTTGGTCGACGAGTCTACGTTTCTACTGGGGGTATATACCGGTGATGGTATAGACAGTTTCTGTGCGGTTGAGGTGTATCAAATCCCCCGTCCTAGTCATTCAGACTCAGTATCTCCACCGATACCCAATCACCTGGCCACATTCCACTTCCCTGTTTTGCAGAACAATCCTTATCCCGAACTGCAGCTTGACTATCACTTGACCTTCCAGCCAAGCCATCCGGGACGAGCACCTCCTTTTACCTCTCCCGCAATGCTTTGCGTAGGCTTTCGTTCCCGTCCAGTCACCCGAGTACCGAGGTCTTCAATAGTTCCACCAGGCCTAGCTTTTGTATTCATGGTGCACCTTCCTTCTTTGCTAGCAAATATACCCCATATTACCCACTTGGACCCAGACGAACGCTTGGGGCCGATTGATTTTCCATGGAATACATGGGGACCCACATCTACAAGATATTTCAAAGTCGCGGACAACGACCATTATACCTTCAACCAGCTGCACTTCCCAAGTAACGGGACTCACGTACTGTTAGGCAATCTCCTTTTAGATTTCAACCAGCTAGACATCGCTCGCGATATCAGCCACGTTTTATCACGGCAAACCACTGGCCACGGTACAATCTTCAAGCGAAGCCCACTGGTCAATAATACATCATTCAAACAGGGAAAAGCCAAGAATATCAGGGTTCCAGAGTATCCTGGCCGAATAGTCAGATGTCCTACTGTCATTCCTCGCGGGTGGATGTTCAAGGAGGAGGTTATTACAGCTTTACCCTACCGCGAAACGAGCATCCCTACTCCTTTCAAACCAGGCTCACTGGAAAGCTTCGCTTGTCATACCCGCGTTGCTTCGGTCATTCCACACTTCAAGGTAGAATCACCACATCAGACACACCGTATACTTCACTCATAAATATGCTCGTCTAGATTGAAGGTCTAGGATCAGAGTACTACGCCCTTCCAGTAGCATGAAAAGCTAGAATAATTAAAAAATCATTGATAGTGATAAATATACAAATGCACGTATATCAGACCTTGGAATATATGTACACCAACTGCAATGTTCGCACTCCCGCACTTCAAGTTATCTACACTTTCAACGCCTTTATCGTCTTCCCCATCGCCACAGCTAACCATTCTCCTGGAGTCGAATGCCCGGTGTTAATCGTCATTCCCGCCATCTGTGGACTCCAGGCCATATTCACAATCTCCGATGGGCCCGTATAGGCCATAACCGGGTCTGTCACCACCTTCTTCTTCGCATCTGGCCGCGGCGAGCTTAGCCCAGATCCCGCATGTCTAGGACTCGCTGCAGGCAAGCTGGTATATGCCGACAGATCCCAGAGCAGTAACTGGCAGTCATCTCCCGCGGTCGCCAGCAGAGGCGACTCCGTCGATCCCCAACCTAGGGCATTGACAGGCCCACGATGCGCACGAAGCTCCATTACGGGCTGACCAGGACTGCGCATATCAAGGATCTGGACGTCTTGGCCATCCTGGTGGAACGTCGCCATATAGTTGGAGTCAGCTGGGTTGAAGGCGATCCTGAGTAACGGTGATGTGTGTGGTCGCGCGGAGGTAGAGGGGGATGCAGATGGAGGAGGTGCATTTTTAGGAGCTGGTGTTTCATATAGGATAGTGGAATGTTCAAGGGAACGGAGGTCGAAAGCCCGAAGGGATCCGTCTGCACCGACGGACACGAAGATATCTGTGGAGCCTGGAAGCCAGGCGACGTCGTAAACCTCACGATCGTGTGCGATGAGCTGCGTGATGGCGGTGGAGGTGTCGATATTCCAGACCGTACAAGTGGTGTCTATAGAGGATGTAACGACGAGGCTTGGCGATTTCTCGTTCCACGAGAAGTTGGTTAGCGGTGCTCCTGTTTGGTGATTTTGTACTTTGCTTTGCTGTGCAATAGCTGTCAGCTCAGTAGTACCGTTGATACGTCGCCACGCATTCTACCAAAGGTAGGGCATGGTAACCCTGACCAAACTGGCGGAACGATGAATGTAGGTATAGAAGATAAAACAACGCACCCCTGCTAAGGCTGCCTTCACCGATAACCGATGTCCCGTTCCACCAGACTGCCTCCCCACATACGATGACAATCCAGTCGGAGCATCATTCGTATACTCCCAAATCCTCAATGCGTCGCCCGTTGTTGCCAGCAATTCTGAAGTGGCAGCCTTTTGACTCCAAGCGAATGATTGCGAAGCCGCAGGTTGCCATTGTAAGCTTGTGGCTGGGTATCCATGGTTGGCCTCTGCGAGAGTAATGAAATCGGGATAATTCTCGGCGAAGTCGTCCTCTACGAGTACCCGCTCATCCTGCAATCCAACGACCGCTATGCGATTTTGGTGATTGTCCGTGAGGGAACCGATGCCTAATCGGAAGGATGACCTCGCTCGGAGTTGCTGGCCAGGAGCCGCCGATTTACACCAATCCAAGGCATATACAGGCCCTGTTAACGTATAAGTAACCACAACTAGCATAAGTATCCGCGATTCGTACATGGGGCTTCGTATTGAAGGACAGTTGTTTGAGTCATGCCAGTCTGAATGAAAGGATACTCTAGTTGCATTCTCACATACAAAGCAAGTACTTACCAGGGGTTTGATTGCATACACAATTATTTGGCGGTGAATGTAGGGTCAGCTCGGCGTGCTAACCTCGGAAGGAATATGTAGTCAAGGATAAGGTCGTTGAGGCGTGGGCGCTTCTGGCAACGTTACTTTTGATTCCGTCCTCCTCGACATACATTGGCCTTTTCCTTTCCGCAACATCATCTAAACCAGTTATCTCGGGCATAGAGACACTTTGGGTGCAACGCGGTCATACACGGGAGGAGTCATAAGTTAGTGTAGCAACTTCCGTGAGTTGCATCTTGTTTACCCAAACTTATTGACTTTACTACACCCCCGGTGACTGTCAATATCCTCAGGTGCTAGCATCATGAACTGACCCGGCCAGATCATGTTGCCACTTTATATGGGTCCCGGCAGAAGGACTAGTATATATACCAGGTACTGACTACCTCTGGGGACCGGGATGTTGAACTCCTGGTCAGCAAACTAGACTCTGCACCGAGCAGTACTTAGGATATCGACAACCACACTCGTTCAAGCTATTCCATCCCGTGAGTTACTTTATGAAGGAATATTGTTCGACCTCTGGACGTTTTCGTGACATAGCAAGATCTTCCGCGTTGGTTAGTGCATGAGATACGCCATGGTCCATGGAGCTTCAATGTATCTCTGAAGCCTACGCATTCATCGCGCTGATCTATAGATTTACCGTACGTTTGTTCCGCCTCTCAGCGCATTGACTCTAAACTCAACTGTGCAGGTACGCAGATTCTTCTTGATTTGAATGTTGAAAAGAACACCCGTTGCTACCTGTTTTTTGATTACTTACCGGTGCAAGGGATGCCATTTTTGACTCCGAGTCTCTTATCATCATGTATGCGTCAAACTTCCGTCTCTTAAGTTGGATCTCGCTTTCGGGCGATTCGGTGCCTTTGTTAAACTTGGACTCACTTTCGCGCAGCGGTACGGCTGCGCCTTGCAACCTTCGTCCTTCCCTCTCATGGAGAAGGCTACTCGGCTTCACTTTCCATCTGCGTATTCGGATAAAGCGGGCATATCGTCACCATCGCACTGGTGTCTATCTCTATGCAATCCAGCAGAAGTCTGTCCTATGTCTACCTGCCAGTTTGGTATGTCTCTTTCGACCGCTCATGTGTGGTTGCTATCACCCCCTTTCTGACCAACCAATACTGAGGCTCGTCGTTGCAGTGATTTTTCTTCGCAATGTTGGCGCTTTCATATCTCAAGGCACGGCTTTTAGCCGGGTGGAACATCGTCGGGTCCATCATGGCGTTGCATTTCATGCCGAAGATCAAGCAAGGCTCCTACATTTGTCTCTTGTGATCTGTACCTATCGCTGAATAGCCTTCCCCTCTTCGAGTCAACTGTACGGTTTAGCCGAATGGGCACCGTTCCGAATTCATTATCTGAAGGCGTAGGGTGAACAAATTGAAGAATAAGCTGTAGTATGAGACGAAGTAGTACGTACCGCTACCACGAGATACAAGCTTTAGCTAACTCATCTCTCCTGAACAATGCATTGAAGTTGTACGGGTCCCGTGCTCTATAGCTGTGCTGAGACGATAGGTAGGGCGACCTTTGTCAAAGCTGCCGTTTCATGCTGCGACCATGATATCGCAGATCAAAAGATATGGATTGACACTCTTGACCAAAGACATGCACCGCAACATTTGGTTCAAAAGTATGCTCCACGAATAGGGAATCTGCTCGGTTGGTTTTATACTGCTTGATTGCGCAGTTAAGTCGTTTGCACGGTACGTAAGGATGCCATCGAATGTTACTATCACGATGATTAACCAATCCTTTTGCCCTGCTGGCAGCTCACCTGATTCCGATAGACCCATATCTGAATTCAAGGCACGCGCATGGGAGACATTCCTGCCTGTTGTACACAATCAACACCCGTGGTCCGTTATCCTTCGTACACGCTATATAATTGGATATATCCTGCGAAATACCTCTTCGTACCCAGGAAGGCCTAGATAGGACGATCAGTAGGCAGTAGTGCGCCTTGCTTTTTCTGACGTGCTTTCGCTGGTATATGGGATACTTCTCAACGATCTGTTCCTGCTGGGAGGCTCAGATTTCCTTATGAACGTCCAGGAGGTAAGATACTATTGAACTCCAGACCTGGCCGAAAAGACAAATCACCTCTTTCGTGTCATAGATCAGAAATTGAAATAGAATCGTGCCTGAAGGCGTAATATAGTGGCGGCCGACAGCATGCTATGGGAAACAGCTGAAAACACCCAGAAAACACAAATTTAAACTTGCAGGGAAACACGATGTATTTGAAGCAATTTGTCTATGGCAACTAGCCTCCGTAGTCCTGGTGATGCTCCAACGGGAAGCCATCCAGCAAGCCGCCAACAACGTGGATATCGACGGGGCTAAGCCCGGCGCGTGACACGAACGATATTATGCATTCCTCCGGCCCCTTTCCACCTCAAATTGATACCTGATTTCATTTCTCACCACACAATGTTCCAGTCTCGGAAATTCTGGTATGTTTCTCGTTCGCTCACTCGCTAAGTGTATCGATGACAATATTGGCGCACCCCTGTTGAGGGCGACTATGGAGGACCCAGACTGCACCAGGCTCATGTCAATCTAATGTAGCTTGAGGCAGCGCTTGAGCTCGCTTGAGCCGGTGAACCTGGTGAAGGTTTTCCATGCCGGTGCTGCCGTCCTAAATGGCAGTGGAGACGCTCCCCACTCAGGTGCTAATCTAAACTATCTTGGGCAGCCTATGTCGGTCAAGACTCACGAAATTTGACAAATTATACACACCGTATGGCTAAGATCTTCTGTCCGAACTAGGCTCTCCGAAGTTGTCTTCCATACCGGGCGTGGCGACTCCTCAGGTATAAAAAGGCCATCCAATGTGCAAGTAATCTCCACTTTCCTGCCTGTTCTTGCGTCGATGTCTCCTACGTTAATCTTCACCGTCTTTATGTTGCAGACGACAATACGATACGACCTCTCCACGCTTTCTGCTGCAGGCTCCCCTCGACGTTGATCCTACGGGCCACATCTCGTGCATGTCTTGTAGCCGACTGCACGTTGTGCGACGGTGCAGTATCTGAGACGTGGCGGCCGCAAGGATTGAGGTCGATGTCGGGCTGGGCTGTTGATTGAGTGGTGAAAGGCATCCGTTCGGTGTCATGGTACTTACTATTGCATCATATTGCCCTTGCATTGTGGCATTGCACGTCTCTTTATAGGCTTTGACCGCGGGACCAGTACTTTACTCTTTGCTGTGCTTGTGAGCTTTTCATATTCCAATGAAGATATTAGGATATTTTGTGATATATACATGGTGCAGACACCGATTCCGAAGAATAGAGGGAGCGCGGTACTCGATCATCGTGACTTGGGTTTCTTCCCCTTACTCTTCGACTTCGCATCTGGCTGTTTCCTCGCAGCATCTCCTGCCGTGTCTTCTTGCTGTAAACTCTGACCGAATTCGTCAACCACACCCTTCGCTGCTTCCCACCAGCCGGATTCCCTCGCAGTTTGTCCCGCAGATCCCAGAATTCTTCCGATAAAGTCTTGTACGCCGTTAGACCCGTGATTCCCGTCCTGGTTCTCCCTGTACTGCCAGTCTTCATGCTTGTCCCATGATTCCCATGGTTTTGGCCGAGGTGGCTGGCGCTGCCGCGAAGATCTTGGTCTTGAATGACCAGTATTATCGCGACGACCTCCTGCAGCGTTCTGCCCGCCCCCGTTGATCATATCCAAAAGCATACCGCCCAGAGTAGGTATCAACCCTCCACCGAACCCGACACCATTCCCTCCGTTAGCGTTTGCGATAAAATACCCTGCCGCACCTCCCAGCGCACTCAAAATGAAGCCCCACTTCACCATCGCGAACATGCTTCGGATCATCCACCCCGTTGTGCGGTAGAAGCTGAGCAGAGCGAGATACGCTGCGAAGAGCGTAATGATTGGGGGGAGGATCTTCTCCGCGTCCCATGTTGAAGGCGCGCTGGTGATGAGCATGCCAACAATAGCGAAGACAGATGATATTAGGGCGAAAGAATGTGTGAGTATGCTTGTGACTACTGAGAAGATTGGTTGTGGTAGATTGTCGGAGAGGTAATCGAGCAATGGGTTGAGAATCTCGGGGAGGTCGGTGGCCATCGTGCGTATTGTACAGAAATTACCAGACTTGGGTTAAGCAAGAATTATATATATATATTGTCTGCAACCGGATGAATGATGTCGACAATGTGATGGACAGCGTACACAATGTGTTGGGCGATGAGGGAAGTACTGGTCGCATAAGCGCGCGGAGATTCAAAAGACGTTCAATATGCGGCCTTCTTCATCTCAGTTCATTCTCCGCTGGATATCTGTCTCTGCAGCCACCGAGTTGTAGATCGCTGTGTTCAGCACGACCGGAGAACGCCTGTTATAGCCCTTAGATGTTCCCAACGGCGGCAGCCTTCTTCGTGGTGCTGCTATCTACGCTAGCAGCGTTTACCATGTTCTTTGGAAAGAAGAAGTGGGATCCCCGTGGCAAGGTGCGGTATTAGCTAGCTAGGTCTATGTTCAAAATCTCATTTGAATACCAATAAATTAGCATTGCTATGTCACCGGAGGATCTGCTGGCTTAGGCCTGGGCCTTGCTGTGCTACTTGCAAAGCGCGGTGCACACGTCTCCATTGTCGCTCGAAATCAAGAACGATTGGACAAGGCAATGCTCGAGCTTGAGGTGCGTTCAGGCAATGTCAGGTAAGTATCTAGGCTGAACCCTCGGTATATCTTGGCATAGGCTGCCCGTCAATCGCCGGACCAGATAATCAAAGCCTACTCTTATTCCGTTGACCAAGCCAAAGAGGCTGAAGCCGCGCTGGAGGCAGTTTGCGGAGCACATGGTGGGCGGTCCCCCGACGCGCTCTTCCTTTGCGCTGGAAAGTCGCGGCCTGGATTTTTTGTTGAACAGACTGAGGAGAGTATGCAAATGTGTATGCAGGAGACATACTGGGCACAGGCGTGGTCTGCTCTGGTGGGTCAACATGTTTTATTTCCATATATACGAGAACACCGAGTGGATTGAGACTGATGTTTTCATTAGGCCGCATCCAAGCGTATGGTGCGTGACGGAGTGAAAGGGAAGATCGTCTTTGTAGCATCGGTATTGGGATATTTCTCAATCGTGGGTTATTCGCCGTACTCGCCAGGGAAGTTCGCTATTCGAGGTAACACTTTCAGTTTCCGAGGATCTGCTTGAAACTGATGTGGTTACTCTTTAGGACTTGCCGAAGCACTACAGTCAGAATTTGTCCTATACGATATTGGCATCCATATCTGCTTCCCTGGAACCATCTTGAGTCCAGGTTATGTCGAAGAGAACAAAGTCAAGCCAAAAATCACGCTCAAAATTGAGGAAAGTGACACCGGACTAAATCCGGAGGTCATTGCAGGCCACTTACTCCGTGGTAGGTCTTTGACTGTATATATCAACCTCATTCTGACGGCTGTAGCAGGGGTCGAAAAGGGTCAATTTCACATCACGTATGACTTTATTGGGAATGTGTTCCGGGCATCTACACGAGGGTCGTCTCCAGGGAACAACTCCTTGTTGGACCAGGTATACAGTATGATTGGAGCTGTGCGTGTCATTTATCCTCAGTCAATAGTTGATCATCTGTTTAAATCCGATATACAGATTGCACTGCCTATATGGAGAAAGGACGTAGACAAGCAAGTACGGGCACATGCGGATGAGCACCACCAGCATCTTGCGAGCCAGGGACTTTTAGTATCGTCTGGCGCATCAAAGTGATTGTTCTCCCGGCACTATGTTGGGAGACTGAATTCATGGCTGTCGGTGGCGCGTTACCGTGTTTGCAACAAACTATCAACGGACCACTACGGCGGGCATCGCCTTTCCTGCCGCCTGTTGATTGCGACCGAGCTCATATTTCTTGTCTCGTCACTCGTTTCCCCGGTTCGTGGATTGGTAAGGCGCTGCCCAATTACTTCCGCTCTCCATGTTCTTGGTGAGAAAACCACTCTTGTGCCGCCGAACCCGCGTTTATGGACCTGGGCCCTTCACGCTTTGAGACCGTGACTGGTTACGTCGAACATACTGTGACATTCGGCGCACTCAGCGGCCTGTGTTGCGTGACATCCGTGACAATTGATATGATGCAATGCGCGACAGGGGGTCTGGAAATTCCCGGCTTCCGCCCCCAAAATCTGGGGTCAGGTGCCGATGAGCCAATGGGAGGATGTGCCGACTGAAGCCGACGCCGCCGTGAGATGCACCCGAGGTTATGTAAGCCGAACTTGACCGTTTTCTATGAAAATAAATAAAGCTAAATAAAGCGTCATATAAGATTCGACCCAAGTGATATCTCACCCCCTCTCCCATCTTTCTCTTGACTTCCAGTCAGAGTTCATTTCCTTCGATTCACCGTCAACTCATCTGCAACCCCTCACCTCACCGTTGTCCACAATGTCCATGAAGAGGAAATTGTCGCTTGACTTTGACGACGCGGTCGAGTACTCTGTGAGTGCTCTATGCTTAGCGCGCCTTTTTCAGTGTGATACTCATTTAGGCACCGGCGGTGGTGACAGATGGCGAAAAGGCCTAATCGTATCCCATTCCCCAACTCTGAGCTGGATACAGACGTCGCCATGTCCGACTCATCTTCCGATGCCGGTCTCCTCACACCACTCTCTATCCCCGACTACCCATTCCACACCCGTTTGCATTCGAACGCCAGCACTATCTCAGAAGGTTCTTCGTTAGAGAACTCGCCTGCTAGCTCTCGTGAGTCAACACCTACATGTGTAGTTACCGTCGTTAACTGACACCAGCATATTACCCGAACTTTGTGTTGTATCCTGCCGTCGACCAAGATCTGCCTATGGATACTCCTAACTACTTCAACTCTTCAGCCGACACAAGCCCCAAGCCGGTTGGCCTTATTCAACCCAAAGGATCTATGTTTACTCACCATGGGTAGGTATTTGGTCTGTTCTCTATGATAGGGGAAGTGTAGGAGCACCTGTTCTCTTTAACTATATGCGCGTTATCGGACTTTGCTGACGCTCCTTTACGTTACTGTGTCATACAGTAATTGCTCTCAGATTCCAAAACTTCGTATGTCTTGCGCTTCAGGACTGAACGGCCAACGGACAATGTGGTCCCACTGCGAACAATGCGGCTCCATCGAAATGGTTAATTTCGACTAAGATTCCGACTTGGCCGTACGGTTCAATTTTCAAAATACAAAATATACAGGTCATCGTCACTGCTAACAAAACGATTCCCCTCTCCCTTACTACACTATCCGACTGCTCGCTTCAATTCACGGACAATACTTTATTCTAGCGTTCCAATCTTGCTGCCATCGGTATTCGCTGTAGGGCGACAACCCCATGCTGTCGTCATCTGGGTGGACTTGTAATTCAAAAATAAACGAGGCCGACGACAACCACAATTGACAACAGACGCCAGTTCGACACAGCCCACGTATCAAATCCTCAGCCTCAAACCGCCGTCAAACTGTCGTCAGTCATCAAATATCCATCCCATCCCCAGCTAGTCGACTCTCCATCGTCACCAGTCTCCTGCTCTACACAGTTGGGCCTGAACTTTCGCATTTGTATACCTATTCGTATTTTATGTTCGTGCTTCTGTTCCTGCTGTTGTCTCGAAGTCGTGCATACCGTCCAACATCGTCTCATCACCCTACCTCACGCTCATCAATGTTGTTGTCTTACTTGCGCGCTCTTGTAGTTGTACCCCCCAATACATCCATTGCCTTCTTACCTTGAGCTCTTGGAACTTGTTGCTGGTTGAGTAGCGCTCACTAACAATTAATGTGGGAAATATCTGAGAGCGGGAGGCCTAATTTTTATGTTCAGCAGACTGATAAGCGGTACAGGCCGGGTACATAAAAGCCGGAGCGCCTCACTAACAAGGGCGCATGGTGTAGTTGGTTATCACATCCGCTTAGCATATGTTGCTGTTTGCGGGGGGTGCTGGGTTCAATTCCCAGTGCGTCCAGTTTTTAGTGGAAATTCTGAGTTGGCGCCCGCGTTGTTCAGAACTAAGGCTCCAACCCTTTACTTTACCTTTACACTAGTGCTGTAAATAAAGAGAAACGGTTATAAATAGCTTATAAACAGTTTATAAAGAGTCAAGGGTACGTTTGCAACTAATATATGGTATTTTTGATTTGGAGAGTACAGAAGAATTTGCTCATTGTATCTTCTAATTTGTATTCAATTTTGTTCACTGGATCCGCAAAGTCTCCCTCAAGTTAGAGAAGGAGAGCGGTTGCGACTCTGCAAGCGCCGAGCGGCCCCAAGCCTCGGCTCCATTGCATTAATAAGCGGCCAATCTGTCTCGGCGATGAGTACGCCTCACACGCATTAGTCGCAGTATCAAGTTGATGCTAAGCTATGTATGTTGCTATTAGTGCATATCCGGACATGCAGGGCATGCTTTGTGATACGCTGTAGAAACTCTTCATTGACTCTCTATAAACAGTTTACATCAAATTACACAGCCTTCGTAAATAAAGGTAAACGTAAAGGGTTGTAACTTTTTATAAAGAGTAAACAATATAAAGGGTTGGAGCCTTAGTTCAACTTGTTCAAGCGGAAAATTGAAATTCCCTTTGAACTCAGGTTCTTCGCTGTCCAATCCTTTTTTTGCCTTGTCAAGCCCGTTGCAATTAATTCGACCATCAGCAATATCTTTACGTTGTTTCGGTCACTTTGCAGCCGACGTTGAGTTCAATCTTCAGTTGGTTTTTATACATCATGATAGGAGTTGTTCCGAGTTTTACTTCCTGGCATTGCAGCAAGATGTTTCGTATTGGTCAACCGTATGGGTTCCTCCCTGTTGAGCTATTCGTGAGGATTCTCGTATCTCTAAACTTGGTCGATATTGTACGATGCCGGGCGGTATGTTCACAACACAATTTCTATTCGATTACTTCGTTGTCGCTCATCAACAGAGCCTTGTACTAGGTATCAAAGCAATTTAGATCGATTGTGGACACTGTTCCAGAGATGCAGTACAAGATTGAGCTGGACGTCTCTGGCTGCATCGACAACCCTCAGCATCCGTGCGATGTGACCGAACGACTACGTCTCCTTCGAGAGGCCCAAGAAGCTTGGAAGACCCCTCAATTGTCCAGAAATTTATCGAACCCAATCTATTCATTTCCTAGCACTGCTCTCTTCTTTGGCAAGTACCATGGCAATGTTTTCGTTCGTCCCCTGAGGTCTCAAACCGAATCCGACGGCCGGACACAGTGTAGGGGAATGGAATGTGTCTCAGTAGGTCATTCCGAGGATGGTGCTGCTATTAGCCAGACCTGGAAGTTGTCCTTTGATTTCCCCTTCGGCTCGTATGCGGTCGATCCCGGCCGGAACCTGGTTGCCCTCTTAACTACGATAGACACTGCGAAGGGTGCCATGTGCGTGTAATCATGTAGTCTTCTTCTTCGCTGCTGCTCATAGTCCCTTACAGTTTGCGCATGTGTTCTCTCTCTGATGGCAGTCTACTGGAAGAGCTCGTCCTGAATCTGGAGCTTGATAGCCTTGTAAGGTCATTGTCGGCGACGGAAACACTCCAAATCTGTGGGAGATTTGTTGCCATTGGCGCCACAATCGTCGACTGGACAAAACCGGGGATCCGGCTTCTAGCAAAAGTGAGTACTCTCGCATCGATGATCTCTAAGACTCTCAGATCTGTGTTTGCATCCAAATTTTAGCAGATGGAAGATACTTGCGGAGACTACCAAGATGTACCGTTTGCTTTCCTTTCCGACTCATGTTTCTTGCTTGGCAGTGAAAAGGAGACCTACTGCGCCATAGAGGTCTTTAGCATGAAACCTGACATAGCGGCCGAAGCTCTCGATGGGATCATATCACCCGTTCATGTCGCTTCTTACAGATTTCCGCCCTACCATCCCATCGCTAGTAAAACCCCTAAGAAACTGTCTTTCGGGACGCGTCTGTATAGTAGCCTTTACGGTCCCACTTCCACGTCACCATTTGGAATTGCGCCTTCATCTGCCATGCTGGTAGTCAAGCGCAACTGTTCGTGGGCTTTTGGTGAAGTTGAATGGTTTATTCCTTCTGCCGTTTTCCTTGCCGCCCCCGGAATTTATCAGAATGAAGCTGCCACAGAGCCCCTAGTTTTCCCTTGGGACGCCTGGGGACCGTCTTCTACGCGATGCTTCAAGGTTGAAACTGTACGAGCTGGTAGGAACATCAAGACAGGATACGGCTCGCGAATCTTGAAAACTATAGTACGTGATCGTACCGCCGTGGAGTGTCTAATGGACTTCAACCAGTTTTCAATCGCACGAGAACTTTATGCGCAGCGCAGAGCGTCGGATCTTCCAAGTCACAGCCTAAGTGCTGCGCATAATTCTACTTGTAGGATAATAAGGGAGCCTACTGTGGTTGAGCGTGGAGATATCTTTCTGCACGACATCGTGACCAGTCTTCCATACCGACGTATCGAAACCCTTCGAAATCGACAGACTTCGTTCGATGTGTATGGTGGGGATCCTTGGGTGGGCCAGTTTATCACTGGGTCAAAGGTGGGAAGTTCAACACTAGTACCTTCGATATCTGACTTGATCGTCCTTCATCTACGTAGGATGATGGTTTTCCTTCATTCCAATATTGCGTTCTGGATATATGAAAGCAGCAGTGGGCCCGAGTTGTGGATTCCTAGTCCTCTGAGCTGTTTCAAGTGCCAATATCTTCTGTAGATGTTGTTCTCTAGTACTTGTAACACGATGGTTAATTATTGCTATCGTGAAACTTGGGCTAGCTTTCTCTTGGAGTCGAGCGCCTGATTCCGGGCCGGCCGCTGCAACATATTTTGACTCGTGTGTTTCTCTACTACTACGCTACGGTATCGTTCTACAGCAGTACTTTGAGCTTTATCTTAGCATCCTCCAATACTAGTGCCCGTAATTGCAACCAAGAGCGTATCCTTACGTGTCGGTTGCTCAATTTGGGCGACATTATTCGTTGGGTACGCACCATATCATAGTATGAACACAGTCTAGTTGTACTTTCCCCCCTTACTGATCTCAAGGAATGGAGTAGTAACCCACTCAACACGTTGAACACAGGCAGGACAGCGGGTCATTAATCGAACAATACTTTACTCTGTGAAGTCAGTTGGCTGTGACGCCCCCTATCTCTTGCGTTCAACACTTCCTTAAAGCCGGACTGAGGTTGTAAATAAATGCTCCTGGTGATTCAGAGGTTTCAACAGGATGTAACAGATCGTAAGTCCATGCCATTCTTTAATCTCAAGTTGACATCTGCTCCCGTATCTCAAGTCCATAATTTTCTATACAGTGTTTTGTCGCTACGCGGCACGTACTTCCTCTTATCATCTCAAATTGAGCGCCGAGTATGTACCCAACGTAGTGCTGTGCGGGCCTGGCTCGGCTCGGAAGCCCCGGGCTTTGGCCCGGCTTGGGGGGCTCAGGCTTGACCAAAACACAAGCCGAGCCGTAGGCCCTACAGAGGGCTCGGCTCAGGCTCGGCTCGGGCTAAGCCACGGCTTTCGACTGGGTAAAGGAATATATAATGAATGGTCCCATTTGATATAGCAGCATAAGTACTATATTTCGGTGCTGCATTATACTCAAATAAACTCACCGTTTAGACAGAAAATGTTAGAGATTTGGTTGCAAACCGCCAGGCTGCCTCAAGCGCCCAGCGGTCAATGTTTGCGCTTGTTTGTTAAGTGCCGCATTTGCTAGATTATGGGCCTATTCAACTAATTTCTTTCAAGTACAATTCGTCAGCAGGTAATATAAAGTGAGTCATAGCAAAAATAAGTACCCAAGGTTACATTTAAACAATATGCATGAAGCCGTGGCTTGACGGCTTGGCCCGGCTCGGCCTGACCCCCAGCCCGGGCCCTGAGCCGTGAAAAGCCGTCACCAAAGCCTGGCCTGGCTTGGCCTACATATGGCTCGGCTTCGACGGCTTGGCGGCTTTAGGCCGGGCCCGCACAGCACTAACCCAACGTCAACGTGCCAGTGAGCGTTTGCATTACGGTCCGAGAGTGTCACATCGCAACGCAGCCATAGAACAACATATCATACGCATTCGAGTTCGGAAGCGGTTAGCTAAGTACGGTCAGTCCAGTGTATTTCTCCGAACTAATGGCCTCGTGATCATAGCATAGACGTAGCGTGTCTGATGACGGCGTGTTTAGATTCGATTGGAGCTTGTACCAGGTGGAGAATGCCATCAATGGCATCGAGGGGTGCGTCGCTGAGTTTACATGTTCTTAGAGAAGCGTCTCTGACTTTTGGTATAAAGAGCTGCAGATAGCACCGAGTCGTTGCACAAAAGTACCCAAGGAATACTTCACCATCGGCTTTTCCGGATAATATCAACGACCTTTTACTCGCTCGTCGCTTTACGTTGATGTCTCCGAACTGCTTTATGACTGAGCGCTGAGCGCCCGCTACTAGGCCATGTACGAGGGGGACTCGCATCCCATTTCTTTCCTCGGTGTGTTCCTGTCATTCTGCAGCAGTATCGACACTGATAAATTGACACACAGGTATAAGCATGAGACAGGCATCACTGGGCAACGGGGTTCCGACTACGCAGCTACCGGGACGCTTTAGGCGACTCACACGGTCAGCCGCGTCTTCGGGAATTCATTTACTAATTATAAACTCGTATAGGAGCATAGTTACTGGGATCGAGGAGCGGTAGGCTGCGGTAGGTAGCCGCGGTAGTGAATGCAGTGTGATAGGCGGAAGGTGCGTGTTGCTGCTGGCCTTGAAGCTTGCACAACTATGCTTAACCCTGCTTAACCGCATCGATATCAGGCTTCTCAGGCTAAACGAGTGGAGTTATGCAGCCATACATGCCCGCCGCGGTAGAAGTTCACCAATACTGATGTTCTATGCAGTAGGCTTCGAAGTTCGGAAGACGGTATGACTTCATCACCAACACAATGACTCCGATTGACATCAATTTCGACCACGCGATATTGGAGGATATTGGTGCGGAGCGATGAATACAACGACGAGCATGTTAGCTTCGCTGCGTTCACCGTCCGAGTATGACGTACGCGCCTTCGGACTTACCGCGGTTCATGCTTTCGGAGGAAAGCGCCGCGTCGGGATTGCCACTTCTATTGAAGCGCACCACACCCAAGAAAGCCAAGTCAACATCGTCGAATGAATATTTCTTGTCCGCCATGCTTCGCAAACGATTGAACCATTGGCACCTCAGACGGATGGTCTGGACCTGTCTGGACTCGCAGTGACCTGTTTGCTAATTGCACTGCCGCCCCTCCCCGAATCTGGAGAGGCTTGCGGGCTATGGTGTCAACAGCGGGGTAAATGGTTGGGAAATAGAATAAGATGCGGGGTGAGCGTCGACTCTCTTGGCGGGGCTGATCGGCCCGCAGATCTCAGATTGAATTTGTAGTTCATGAGCGCCACTCAGGGCTGAGGCCAGCTGACAAGTTCTTGCCCTTGGGAGGAGCAGGTACGCGATCTAAATTTTTCTGCATGTGGCGCATTGGGGTTTAGCTCCGTTGCTTGGTCGCTTGTGCACACGCTCGCTCACTCGGTGGACGAAGATGAGAACAAGCGAGCAATACTCAGAGCTCAGATGACCTGTGCTTCCACGTTGATGCGGCAGAGCATTGCCTGGATGATGTACACGATTGTACATCACCTTACTGCGCATCAGCCTGTCGGAGTCTGAAGACATCTAGCAGGTACACGGTTTATTGATTTCTCCTCTCGAGAGACGAAAGAGTTTATCTCCTCCGAAGAACGGCGAAAGATAAGATGTGGAATGTAAGTTTACATCCATTCATCATCTTGTTGCCGGATATCATGATGATAGCTACTGTCTATCCGCGTTCCATCTCCAAAAGTCAAAGTATCACAACCCTCGACGTAGGGTGAGAGAAGCTGTGAATGGCCTGGCCTCTAACGCGGGACGACGCCACGAAATGATGGTGTATAATTTATGCCGACGCTTGCCTAAAATGTAGCGCACGGTGGCGCCTGGCAGCGCGGGGTCCGGTGGTCTTGGCGCCGTCCGGGATGTGCTTGTCTCGGACTCCACAAAGCTGACCTCTGTCCTTTTACGGAAGTGTGAGGTATGGAGACATTATTATTGTCCGCTCTTGCCAGGTAGGTTTTCTGGCGATTATTGTTATGTGCACTGAACTTGTCTGACCGGGAGGAGAAGAATGCGGGGTGCAAGTTCCCCAGTTACCGTTCGAGCGTTTAAGCGGTGGGGCTTCGATCATGTCCCTCAAATTTACACCTGCCTTTCTCGGTAAAACATATTGGTTTGTGGAGTATCGTTCTGATGCGGTCGGGGGCAAGATATGGGCTGACAAGGGCGCGGTACTATATAAGCCCAGTCGCTTTCCCAATTCTCCATCCCTCCTTCATCCTTACTCTCGGACGGTGGTATCACCTTGCGGACCTCACCCGCCTTCACGATGTCTTACGAAAACGAAAAGAACGAGAAACCCTACGTCGCAAGCAAGGATGCTTCTTCCGCCAGTATTCGACACATCGACACCGTCGGCACGAATGTGAACGCCAAACTCGCTAACCCTCTCGAGGGTATCCCGTACGAGAAGCTTATCGCCAACGCCGAGCGGTTCGCTAACGACCATAACCTGGGTCACCTTACCGAGGAGTTCAAAAAGGGTGCTGTTATCGCCCAGGATCCCACCGCTTTCGAGTCCCTTCCTCTGCTCACAGAAGAAGATAAGGTGGTGCTCAGGCGCGAGCTGACACACCGCTGGTCCCAGCCCATGGAGTTGTACTACATGGTGATCCTGTGTTCTATGGCTGCTGCCGTCCAAGGAGTACGTTCTATCCTTTGCTTTTGACGCTGTGTTGTTCTAATGTACGTTTGTCTCGCAGATGGACGAATCAGTCATCAACGGCGCCAACTTGTTCTTCGCACCCCAGTTCCATATTGATCCTAACTCCGGCGACGCCAACGCAGGACGCAATCAATGGCTGCTCGGCCTCGTGAACTCGGCCCCATACGTGAGTTCTGATCAATTCATTTGATTTCATCAGCGTATTCACACTTTTTTCTTCAAGTTGTGCTGCGGCATCCTTGGATGCTGGCTCACCGCTCCTCTGAACAGGTGGTTTGGTCGTCGTGGGACCATCTTCTTGACCGCCTTCATCTCGTTCGCCACTTGTATCTGGCAAGGTGCCACCAATTCATGGCAACATCTCTTCGTTGCACGGTTTGTCCTTGGTCTTGGTATTGGTCCCAAATCGGCGACTGTTCCCGTTTACGCCGCTGAATGTGCCCCTCCGATTATCCGTGGTGCCCTCGTCATGATGTGGTAAGTCTCTCCACTCAAGAGAAAGAGAATGTCTCTGTTCATTCGCTTACGCCACCATTTCCAGGCAAATGTGGACTGCTTTCGGTATCATGCTCGGTAATGTCATGGATCTGTCATTCTACCATGTAGCCGACACGCACAATATCAAGGGGCTCAATTGGCGTTTGATGTTGGGTAGTGTGAGTGTTTTTGATACTGAATTTGTGAATGCTTCAAAGATTAACATGCGAAATTTAGGCTGGTGTCCCTGCATTGCTCATCATGACCCAGATTCTATTTTGCCCAGAGTCACCACGTTGGTTGATCTCGAAAGGACGTTACGACAAGGCATACGATTCTCTCCGCCGCCTCCGCCAAAGCCCAATTCAGGCAGCACGTGATCTTTACTGTATGTTCCTTGTTGTCGAATCTAACGAAGTTATCGCTGACATATTCTATCCCAGACATCCATGTTCTGCTCGAGGTCGAGAAAGAATTCGAGAGCAACCGCCCTGCTATTGTCCAGCTCTTTTCCGTTCCACGTAACCGCCGCGCTGCCCTCGCCTCCTTCATCGTAATGTTTATGCAGCAATTCTGTGGTGTCAACGTCATCGCTTACTACTCTTCCAACATCTTCTCCTCATCCGGCTTTAACAACGTACAAGCTCTCCTCGCCTCGTTTGGTTTCGGCCTGATCAACTGGATTTTCGCATTCCCTGCCGTCTATACCATTGATACCTTTGGTCGTCGTAACTTGCTGTTGACCACATTCCCGTTGATGTCGATCTTCTTGCTCATGACCGGTTTCGCGTTCTGGATCGAGACAGAAAAGGCTCGTTTGGCTGTAGTCGCTCTGGGTATCTACCTCTTTGGAATGGCATACTCGCCCGGTGAAGGCCCTGTTCCGTTTACTGTAAGTCGTTTTGATTACGTGGGTTCGCATTTGTACTGACTGCGCTCACAGTACTCTGCCGAGGCGTATCCTCTGAGTGTTCGCGATATCGGCATGTCGTTCTCGACAGCCGTCCTTTGGTTCTTCAACTTCGTTGTAGCTTTCACCTTCCCACGGCTGCTCGGTGCATTTAAGCCGCAGGGTGCCTTTGGATGGTATGCAGGGTGGAACGTGATCGGCTTCGTCCTCATCCTGCTCTTCGTGCCTGAGACCAAGTCTCTCTCGCTTGAAGAACTTGATCAAGGTTTGTCTCCTGAAACCCTGTCAAACCCTTGCCCCGAGCTAATTTATATCATGTATAGTCTTCTCCGTGCCAACACGCACACACGCCGCCTACCAGCTCAAAGCGCTCCCTCGCAATATCAAAAAGTACTTCTTCCGCATGAAGGTCGACCCTCTACCACCACTTTACGAGCACGAGGTTGTCAATGGCGAGAAGCGTTATGCTTCTGGGGGCAGCGGACAGGCATGATGAGCGGCATTGCTTGCCTATGTCTTTTTTAATGGATACCCTTGTTTATGAGGGTTCTGAAGGGGGTCTTTATGATAATTAATGCTTTCTGACGCTTTTATTACGCGTGTACTTCGTTGTATTTCTAATGTAATCGCTATTCTCTGCCAAGCCCACTGTTTCTCCGACCGTTTTATGGCTGCTCAGTAATGAATAATCTGAGCAATGCTCTACATCTTCGAACGATGACAGCTTGACAATTTCGAGGCTATCCCCTCTAAAACACTGGCAGGCAAGCGAGAAACGTACTTTGTTTTCAAGAGAAGTGACTGCAATTGCAGGAGTACGCCCAGATCGTGCGCTATCAGAGTGGCAGGATTGACCGATCCAGCCGGTAACTTCACTGGAGTTCAAGTCTATCGACTCTAGAGTGATTTCGCCCTCTGAAAGTGGGACTGGACGAGGGGAATGATAATGTGCAATGGTGTATTTGCCAATCATCATGGAACGATGTATATCTAGATCATAATTCGTGATTTAATGCGCGTACGTCGGTTATAGTCTCGTAGCACTCGATGTTTGGAGAGTAAAGTACCTGTGGTGGTCTGAGTGACGGAGACGAGGCAGAGGATGGGCAGAGTGTTTGGGCAGAAGACTGTTTCCGAATCGCATGGTACTGATGGAACTGCAGTTGAGGCCGATGAACCCTTCATGTTCTATACTCTTGAAACCACCCATCGACATCAAATTAGCGTCCTCATGATGCTGTTCGGGCGACGATGGGACCAGGAGAGGACGCAAGACGCGAGAATACCTTGGCTAGGTTTCGTGATGCAGGTGCTGAACGACTGAAAAAAGGCTGTTATGGTTTTTTAGTGCCCTCATTCGTCCTAATTCTCCTTTATATACTACTTCGGACAGTTTAATAAAGGTCAGATGAAGTCAAAATTGATGTTTCTGTGGAGGAGGCGGAGAAGTATTTATTTCACTCATCGCTAGACCGTGTTTCGATGGTAAGTATGGTGATCCGCGGTGGATTTGAGTGAAAAACAGACCATAGGCTACCCTCTTCTTCATGCCATCTACGATAATATTTATTTCTGCCCTGGTCAAGTATGCGGACAGAATAGCGACAAAGAGCAATACTAGTGGCAAGCGCCCTCCCATTTCCCACGTGGGGAGACTACCCGGTGTCGATTTTGCTGACTGTTGAGCCCACCACCGACACCGACGACCTCCTCCTTCTCTCCTCTACCATCTCAGCCCAAGCAACCTACTAAACATCATCAAAATGTCGGGCCCAGCAGCATCAGCCTCTGGTTCGAAACTACAGGCGTTCATGAACCATCCTGCTGGTGCGTACCCCACACTTGACATCTTCGTCGTTGGCCTAGGCCAGAGGTGCTAGGCCTCGGTCGCCTATGGTTTCCCAAGGCTCTCTCGAGGCGAACAGTCTAGGGAAAGCGGCTCTCGTAAAGTCCTTTCTTCTCGGGACAGTTGCTGTCAGGACCTCAGGGTGTCGAACGCATTACACTGTCTAACAAAACGTGTATGCTCACATATTGGGATTTGACATTCCTCCTACCTTGCCGGGCTTAAGTTCAGGATGATCATCTTTTTATCATTATCATTATCTCTCTTTAATCTCCCAATGCTCAAATATGAACTTGAACTCATCTTGCTAACCGCGCTCTCTCTCTCCTCAATCATACAGGCCCAAAGACCGTCTTCTTTTGGGCACCGATGATGAAGTGGTGTCTTGTCATAGCTGGACTGAAGGATTTGACGCGTCCAGCGAGCAAGCTCAGCGTGCCACAGAACCTCGGTATGTTTCCTTGCCTTTGCGTTCATGTATATTATGACTGATACCCTTTGACCTCGCACGTCCCCCCCTCCCCTCCCTCCTTGAATAATACCCCTACCTCATCAAACCTTATGGTACCTCACCCAATTGCACACGATCAACCATATCAAACGAACTCTGCCATTTATATGGTACCTATAACCAGCCTTGACGGCGACAGGTTTCATCTGGGTGCGATACTCCTTCGTGATTATACCAGTGAACTACAGTCTCGCTGCGGTACGTCTCGTCTACTTCTCTGTCTTCTTCTCCTACCTTTCTCTCCTTCACCGCTTTATCAGTCTCTCAGTTAATTGCTTGCTCATTCCGCTACTCCCTTCCCCTTTGCTTTGACTGATGTTCTTTTCTTTTTTCCCTACCAGGTGAACTTCTTCGTCGGTTCAACAGGTCTGGGACAGCTAGCCCGGGTCTGGCAGTACGTCTCCTCCGCCCCGTCTCCTTTAAGCAAAAACTGACGCCTCTCATCTTCTACCAGTTACAATCGTACCGGCCGGGACCCTGTTCTAGACAAATTCGCACCAAAGGCATGAATACCCCTAGATCACACCTACTGTTACCTTCAGCCTCTCCATCCCGATATTGTATCTCCCCGAGAGTATTATGTTATTCCCGTTTTCTTCGCCATGCAGATAGAACATGCTCAATACCTCACTTTGAATGATGTAAAGAGGTTTGCGAATGTCTCTCCCTGAGGTGCAGCATGGAGCTGCTCGTTGATACTGATGTTAACACAGAGAGCCTCCTCTTCTAACGGACCTCAAGATCAAGATCGCAGGTCTCAAACGAATATCAGCGCAGGGTACGTGCGCGTCGCAGTTTCATACCGACAGTCATCTTGTCTCACGATTTAGTTAATTTTTTCTTGCGCTAGTGAGTTATGAACCTGTGCATGAGCTCGGCAATATTGTATGTAGATTAATACTCAGAAGGATCACCGGGTCTTGACTCAACCTCAGTGCCAGATCAGATGCAGTGAGCATATTGAGACGTAGATTTGCACTGGCCGTGAGCATATTGAGACAGCCGTGATTCCGCAGTGAGTTTATTGCAAAATTTACGTTAGGAGCTGTTCCAGATCGCTGCGGGTAGCAAAGTCAGAGTCCGGTTCGACGCAGGGAATTCCGGCCAGTTGCGGGCTGGGCCATGGACCAACAGTTCAACTTTCAGTTCGCGATCTCTCACATCAGCCAGCATCACTTCGATGTTATCAACTTACACAGCGATACATGCAGTGAAGACGCTCTTATGACAAGCGAAATGCTCAGATCTCGGATCAGTTATCAAGGTGCGTACTGCGGCTGCGGTTCTACCATCCTTGTCGTACTAAGTCTTGCTGTGTTGTTTAGCGTGGCGACTTACTGCGAATATGTACATCGACGTGGATGGTTGGCGTAGCGGCTGCGGTTAGGAGTGGCCGTGTACACGTCACAAGCTGGGTATAAGAGGGCGGAACCTGAGGCAGGAAAGAGACACCAGCAAAGTATCCTACCAATCCTCATCACACTCCCAATCGAACCTATCAAAGCATGAGTCTAAACGTATACGCCATCGGAGCCTCACGAAACATTGGATACTATACCGCACTGAGGCTATTGGGTGAGTTTTACTTGGGCTAGCGTTTAAAGCGACGACTGATCGTTTGTTTGAGCAGAGAAAGGAGCAACTGTCACGTTTCTCCTGCGATCTCCTACGGTTTTCAACGAGGATGCTGTGATACAATCATATGTACAGGCTGGGACAGCTCGGCTCGTCAAGGGGGACGCCTTGAACGCAGAGGATGTCGCGAAAGGATGGGAAAAGGCCACTGAAGATTCACAATATGTGGACCTTGTATTGTTCACCGTAGGCGGCACTCCGACGCTAAGTCTGACCAAAGGCGCAGTGTTGAAAATTCCCGATCTGTGCACACATGCCATCCTGAACCTCCTGCGCACGATCCCACCCTCTCATCGCGCAGCCTCTTCTCAACCCAAGATTATTGCGGTCTCAAGCACGGGCCTTACACCATCCTCACACGCCCACCACCCGCTCCCCATCCGAGCCTTGTACTCGTGGCTCCTTCCCCAACCACACGCCGACAAACTCGGCTTGGAGCGCGTGCTGGCGCACTGTGTCGGATGGGAGTGGAAAGCGGAGGACGGCGAGCCGAGAGAAGATATTCTCCCGGCGGGGTGGGCGGGGCAGCCGGGAACACCGGGACAAGGGGAGCTAAAGCAGGTGTTGGTGGTGAGACCGGCATTGTTGACCGACGGGGCGTGTAAAGCGGACAAGAAGGCCGGCCGCGCGTATCGTGTTGGGGAGGAAGATTTGGAGAACAACGGATATACGGTATCAAGGAGAGACGTTGCGCATTTTATTGTGGAAGGCGCATTGCCGGATTGGACGCGATGGGGAGGAAAGCGGATGAGTATTGCGTATTGATAGGTTGCTTCGATGGCATGGCATATGTGAACTCACCATCGAAGCCTTCCATGTAACTTATATGTTTCTAGTTTAATGCACTCCACCCTCGTGGATCACATAATATTAAGCAGCGGCGTTGAATTCCTCTCCAGTCGAAGCTCCTTTCTATATTACACGCCGTAAAATGCCCTTTTTACCTTTCCCACGCCCTAAAAAGGAATCTTTGGCCGCATTTGCACGTGTTTGGTTCTATTTGCGCCCCCCCTTCCCCTTTCGTTACAGAATTCAAAAAGCCCTGTTCGCACCTTTTGCATCTGTTTGTGCACGTATGGTTCCGTTGCTTGCATCTGTGTGTACATGTTGGGCATTGGCCCCCAGGGGGGGAGGGGGCCAAGGGGTTGGAAGGCGGGATCACAGTGACGATAAATAATAACAAAAGTACAATGGTGCCTCATTGGGTGTTTGAAGGCGGGATAACAAGCGTTAGTTATGATAACAAGTAAGTAATAACAAAAGTACAATGGTGCCTGATGATGTCAACATGTGGGGCATTGGCCCAGGGGGGGAGGGGGCCAAGGGGTTGGAAGGCGGGATCACAGTGACGATAAATAATAACAAAAGTACAATGGTGCCTGATGATGTCAATCATGAAATGCCTCATTGGGTGTTTGAAGGCGGGATAACAAGCATTAGTTATGATAACAAGTAAGTAGGAAACATAAATAAAAAAGTAGGATGATGTCAATCATGAAATGCCTCTTGGGTGTTTGAAGGGGGATAACAAGCATTAGTTATGATAACAAGTAAGTAGGAAACATAAATAAAAAAGTAGGATGATGTCAATCATGAAATGCCTTATTGGGTGTTTGAAGGCGGGATAACAAGCATTAGTTATGATAACAAGTAAGTAGGAAACATAAATAAAAAAGTAGGATGATGTCAATCATGAAATGCCTTATTGGGTGTTTGAAGGCGGATAACAAGCATTAGTTATGATAACAAGTAATGATGGTAACTAATGTAAAGATAATAGGTGTAGTAAGCAAACAATAAGAAATGATTAGTAACAATTATTAAAGTATAGTAAGTGGTAAATAGGCAAATAACAAATAATAAGTAATGACTAGTAATAACAATTACTGTGGGTAAGAAGAATAAGTAAGTAAGTAAGATCAAACAAGCATTGTACTCATTAAATGATAAGAAAATCAGTAGGATAGATAAGTAAATACATTAGCATAATAAGTAAGAAATGATCAGTAAAGATTATTGAAG
>MLYV02001053.1:0-24476 GCA_001913855.2 Hermanssonia centrifuga
CCAGTGCTTGCCAATCCCGATGCTTCTGGATAATAGAGACAAAATGGCTTGCTGATCATGGACACATTGTTCAGAACAAGGTAAGTATACCATTTCCAAAATACCTGTAATTTTCCCTTTGAGTCGTCGCTAAGCCCATTCTTAAAGTTGTGTGAAATCATTCCAATAACATGCATCATTTTGCCATCAATGAGGGACACAGCAACTCCTCAGGCTGTGTATGCTGTTTTAATCAGCGTATGGTTTGCTCCTTGCTGGGCAAGGTACTCCGTCACTGTCTGGATTACCCTCAATTTTCCTGTGCCACCAATACTAAATAGAAATATTTTGAGTAGTCTACTCTCAGTCCTGTACCAAAAGTATGCAAAAATGACACTTTGATTGCGCTTGAACTTGAGTCATGCAAGGTTTGAGCCGTCCGCAGACGGCACTTTCCCAGTAAGATTCTCTGCATTTCATTTAGATTAAGTGCCGCCTCGTTTAAAGCTTTGGACAATAATGACTGTTAGTTTCAGCGAGAGAAACAGTGGTTTAGCAAGCACTGTTACCTGTCGCAGCTGGTCGTTCGACAACAAAGAATGAGCGTCTAACCGGTTGAACCACCGTGATTTCTATTTAAGGAGAAAAGAGTGATGGAAGTTACATAAGCAGCTGTCGCCGATCACTGGCTGCAGCTAAATATCCAAGTCTTTCGACTTGTATATGTACTTCATGTTCTTGCTCGTGCATATCTCTGTCTGAACTTATCTCGTTCTTCTCACCCGAACTATTCCTCTCAAAACTGTGAGGAGCAAATGAGCGGTTTGCAGATCACAGAACACGAATTGATGCTCGACCTGTGCTTGTTAGACACTACACACCGTTCAGTCCTTGTTCTTTCGAATAAGACGGGATGTCGACAAACGGAAGGCATCCATCGCACCCGTCGCGGAGGGAAAACCAGTCAACGTCCTCAAATAGCTCGGCTCAGGGATCTCGGAGCAGTCGTTCTCAATCAGGCGTGCGTGTTTTCCATTCGCTCTTGATGATTTCTCAGCTGATACTCTGGACAGCCAGCGATAGAATCAGCTGTAACTCGTCTCCTTGTATCCATCAAATCCCTTCTCGAAACCCTTACATCCTGGAGCACCTCGAAGAAGACAGAGGATGATGTGAGCAACGTGTATGTGAGATTGGGGAACGATTTCAATGCAGCTGTGGCAGCATTTGGCATGTACAACATTGATATGTCGTGAGTACCACTATGCATCACTGCTCTGAGCCGCTAACGGTCCTGTCATAGAGAACTCATGATGGTACCCGACGAACTGCGAGGTGTATTGGAACAATGTTTAGCAGAAGAGGCTTCGAAGGAGACTCTTGAGGTCTATCTGCCCGATGTACGCAAAATCATCACGAAGTTACTTCAGGGCCTTCGAGGGAAGCAGTCCGTCTACCGACAAATTATGTCGGACACCAAACACAGGTCTAGCACGTCCGAGGGATCTACATCCAGTCGTCCGGAGAGCAGGTCGTCGCGGTCTTCCCGACGTGACACTGGCGCATCGACGAAGTCAAACCCATCAAACCAACAGGCCGACGTTCAATCGTCGGACAGCTTGTCTCGCCGAACTGCCACCTCAACCCGGAGAAAGGAAGCGGCTAGCATGCCGTACCCTCCACCGCCACCGACGAATGGAGGGGACACATTCGTTGGTGGGTTTGCACCTGATATACAGCGGGCATCGACACCCGCTCAGCCTCGACGGGAATGGTCTGAGAGCGCCCAACGGCCACCGTCTCGTACTTCCTCTGCTACTGCCGTTTCTTCTGATGCCCAGCATGGGGGAGCCATTAGCTCCCCTGCGGCAGACCCTATACCTCTTCCTGTCCCTCGCCCACCATCTAGTGTACCGAGTCATGTGAAACGATACTCACTTGTCGACCGCCCAATTCCATCTCCCCCGCCACCTTCCTCACCAACTCCTCCGCCAGCAGTTGTAGTTGATGAAGCCCCATCGGTAAATGGGCAAGGAGATACTGGATCCCCACCCTCACCGCCTTTCCTCGACTCACCTCCCGATGCTCCCGCTGTCCAAAGCTCGCTTGCTGCTCTGAAACAAAGTGATGCATTGGAACGTAGGGCATCAAAACGGTTCTCCACATATAATATATCGAAGATGACGGGAGGATCCATCAGGGGTATGGGGAACCATCCAAACCGACGGTCCATGGCAGTTTCGTCGGCATTGACTCCGGGCGATCTAGCAGTCCTGACAGAAGAGAATGAGGATGAACCGACTCCGAGAAAGCGAGAACGGACGAGAACAATTCCGCGTTCGCGGAACCCATCTCCTATCCTTGAAGACGAAGAGGCACCTCCTCCGGTGCCTTCATTACCACCGGGTACACCGTCTAGAGGACCATCACCGCAACGCATGCCCAAGGTAGCGGTTGACCAGAAAGAACTTCCACCACCACCAGTATCAGCCTCGTCGAAACCTCCGACGCCAGAGCCCGCGCGGCCAAAGGGGTCTTTCCCTGTATTCTTGCAGTTAGGGCGGGAAGTCAAGAAGGTCGTGATCGAACCGGGCCTATCGTTTGCAAGTTTGCGGGTGTTGTTCGTCGACAGGTTCTCATATAGTCCAGGGCAGGATAATTTTCCCGCTATCTACATTCGTGATCCTTCAACCAGTGTACAATATGAACTCGAGGATATGGAAGAAGTCAAGGAGAAGTGTCTACTTTCGTTGAATATTGAGCGTAAGTTGTTTGACTTTTATCAACATATCATACTCGCTCACGTAGTTACCAGCCCTGGATCAGATTAAGCAACACATTGATACGCAAATCTCGTCTTTATCGCAGGATATCAAGGACCTACGTTCGATGGTAGCCACCAATCGCCGTAGTTCTCTTCCGCCGCCTATGATCATCGGTCAATCTCTCTCAGAGACTACACCACAAGCTCCTCGTCCATCCGATCGACAATTCCGAAATGCTGCGCGACGACTTTCAAGGATAATTCCCGAGGAAGAAGATGACACCCCTAGAACTACTCCGGAGCCTATCGTACCCCAGATGACTGGTGTCTCATTGCAGCCTCAAATGACAGGGATGTCTGTCATGTCTGAGTATTCTACCCGGGTCGTCAACGATCTGAAGACCCAGTTTGACGAGGTTCAGAACTTGCGCCTCGACCTTGGCATCATGCGTCAGCTTTACACCGACTTTATGAAGCAGACGAAGGAATCGCTTGGAGCGTTGCGTACTCAGACTCAAAACGTTCGGCAGCTCTCTACCGCCCAAGTCGGGGGTGCGCGCGCCTATATCGATGACGGGAAGATTAAACTGGATTCTCGCAGCCAGAACGTACTTACGAAAATGGAGGAGTTACAAGATACCGTAGAAGCCATCAAAGAGGACGTCGTGAAACGAAATGTGACGCCTCGTCCTCAGGTCCTGAAGAGTGTCAAGGCGGATATTGACGCTGTGGCTGCAGAGCTACAAAGCCTTAAGGATCATATCCAGACTGTAAAGCCGATGTGGAAGAAGACTTGGGAGGAGGAGCTACAGAATATCGTTGAGGAACAGCAATTCTTGAGTCATCAAGAGGAGTTCCTTGGTGATTTGCTGGAGGACCACAAGGGTGTGTTGGAGTATTACGGACACGTTGAGAAGGTCATCTCTTTGCGCGGAACGGCCCCGTCTAAAGGCAAAGGGCTGCGTACTTTCAGGCCCGCACCACCAGAAGAAGGTCACAGCGGTTTGAGCACGGTTATGCTTGAGATCCGTGGTTCAGCCGTGGACGCCGAGCGCCGTCTGAAAGCTATTGCTGCGAACGAGAAGATGCGAGAGTTGGAGCTTAAGAATCGTCCGGACGAGTTCCAGTCTGAGTTGACGGGCTTTGTGGCAGGGAAGAAGTTGAAGATGACGGGAGGAGCAGACGAGATAGAGAGAGTAAGGCAGAGGCGGAACGACATGTCGCTGAAGGCCATGTTCACGGGTGGTTCTGGTTCTGGAGCCCCGTCTCCCTCCTTGTCGACCGACGGAGAGTTACCTTCATCACCAACAGGTACTGCATAAGCCTCACTTGTGGCGATTTGCCTAGTTCCCTTATGGACCGCTGCATCCTCCGTATACTCACAGCCAAGACACTGAACAGCGAACTTTTATATATGCATTTTTCGTAGTATATGGGTCTAGACTACCATACGTAGACCGACTAATCAAGTTTCTCATGGAAACGTAGCCTGAGTAATTCATGATTTCTAGTAAGCTTCGTGTGAGAAAACTGGTAAACATTTCAATACATATCAACATGGTGGACAAGGCAGACATGACGGTATAGAAATGATAAACAAATTAACAGTCTATGCTGATACTGCTGAAAGTCGCAGAGATCTTGGCAGGAGCTGAATTCCAGTCGATCGGTCCACGAGCCCATTCCGATGTTCCTGCCGGGTTACTGGCGTCCCAAATTCCGAGCTGCACGCGCGCAGGGTGTGATGGATAGTGCAGGCTCCCGTTGATACTTGTATCCGCTGAAAGTGTAGAACGAGTCAGCATGCGCGTACAGAGCTACTTGTAGAGATTACTGACATTTCCGCAAAGTGCGTACTTTGGATCCATCTACGCTCCAAATGATTCGATCCTCATTCCAATCAATGGTATAGTTATGTTTCGCGTCTATGTTTGACTTCCTCGGGTAGTCTTGAATCATACCAAATACGCCCCAGAGTGGTTCTTTGTCACTGGGGCTAGCTGCGAAGATATTCGTTTGCCAATGTGAGGGGTCGCCACCTAGAAGCTCTACGTCTATCTCATCATGCTCATCCGCTATTAGCGGTATGTGTCTCAGTTCAGTCTTGAGGTAACATAGAGTACTTACCTATCAGGATGACCGCGGTGACTACGCCTGGAACACTGGGAGCAGCAACCTCAAATGTCATCTTGCCATAACTTCCGACACCAACTGATAAGTGACCAAGGGGCGTTGATGTTGGAAAGTACCTACAGCATTGTAAACGTCGAGTTCACTGTGGCACCTTCGGCAACCTTGTCGTTTACGCCATGTTCGGTCTTGACAGGTCCCTCCGGGTTTCCCAGGAACAACTTCATTCCGTCTTCATTTATAGAATATGATCCGTGCGGACTAATAACGGTGAACGGGGTGCCACCCGCGGAAGACTGGTAAGAGACATCGGAGCTGGGAAATGTACTGTGGAATGGTCGACAAAGTTCCGAACTCGACCGGCGAGAAGATACTACGTTCGAGATAAGTCCAGCAGACGTATCTAGGGTGAAAGAAAATAACATGATTAGTAGAAACGTAAAGAAACGCATTATAAAATGTCTTTAAGTAGGGTGGCAGGCAAGAGGAGCGAAATTGCAGCGCCTAATATCATCGGAGATGATGTGACCTGTGACAATAAACGTAACAGCGTTACGTGTGACACTGTTGTGCGCGACCATTTCAGGAAGTACCAGAATGTTTACATTGTGTTGGTGGCAGCGTCGCCACTGGCCATAGCACTGAGTGGCCTGGAGAACATAAACATAAAAGGGAAAAGTCTGGTGAGCGTTATGCGTGGATTTTCCTCAGGTCTTTCTAATTTTCCTCAATGTTGCCAGTACATCTTCTTCCGGAGGCGATCAAACCTCTGCCCAATTTCAAAGGCCCTCCACCCAGCCCTGCACGTACACTTTGTAAAATGAACACAGGAGGTCTGCCACTATCGAGTCACAAGAAAGAGGTCGTCCACCCTTACGTCAGGGAAGACTTGGCCGAAACGAAGTACATACCGCTGTACGCATGGACGCAAGCCGTCCTTGGCCTTTCAGGGAGGGATATCGAAGAGCGCGCAGCATACATTCGACGGCTTCGGTGGTTCGAGGATCCAGTCATTCGGGATGCCTTAATTGCGTTCTGTTCCACGCCTCCTGACACCCGGCGCGAAGTGGGGAGATATCAACCTTTCGCAGACATAGCGAACCGCGCGTTCGAACTGGCGAAAGGAAATCTCCCAAACGTTCCAGAATCGTACCCGATCCACGATATATGTGTCGTTCGTAACGATCCTAAAAGTATCCGACGCATACCTCAGCACGAACTGGGTGCAGACCGCAGCCCTGACCTGCTTTTCATCCGTGGTGCGGATAAGTGGAAACTCGAGGGGTCCAAGCCAAAGCGCCTACGATGGGTCGACATTATGGCATGGCTAGAATTCAAGGCTAGCATTAAAGATCTTATGGGAGCTTTCAATCGCGAGAGTAAGGAGTACGGGCTACACACGATCGACGAGGAGACACTGGAATCACGAGATACAACGCCAGATGTAAGTTGGCGCGACACCATAGACATTCCTGACATTGAAATTGCTTTATTGACAGACTACCCCTCTCAAGCCGGCCACAACCGAGCCAACTCTTGACGCAAAGGTATTTTCTAGAGTTGGCTCTAAACGCTCTAGGTACAGCACCGAGAGCATTGATCAAACCCGTGGCAACGATTCTGGTTCCAGCGCGAAAAGGAAGAGTCTGGAATACTCCTTGAGTGACGGGCGAGTCGACGCCAAAGTGCAATCAGGAGGCTATGCGCTTGAGACGGCGGCGTGCACCTACGGTACGCGCTATTCATGCCTTGGCATCATCTTTGACAACGACATTATGTCCCCCTGGTATTACGACGCCGCTGGTTACGTCTCTGTCAACCAAAGCCTGTCGCTCCTCTCAGACTTCCCAAAAGTCATGGCCATCCTGGTCGGATTTGCTTGCTTGAGTCATGAAAAATGGGGCGCCATTCCTCCCGCGATCTCGCCCCCAGCGTCGGCTCCATATCCTACCCATTTCCCTCCGGAATCTCTGAGAGACCACAGCTTTGATATGATGCATCCGACAAGTAAACGAAGCGTCCGGGTCACTCTAACGAAGTCTCTCTTTACCCAATACAACCTTGTTGGCCGACGGACCTTTCTGTACGATATCGAGACCAATACTGTCATATCCAAGGACCCACTGGTTGTCAAACTGTCTTATCAAGTTGTCACTCGCAAAGCAGAGCATGTAGTACTCGCAATAGCCAAGAAGGCAAAAGTCGAGCACCTTCCGGAGGTGCACATGTGGGGTGACCTTTGGACGATGTCGGACGGTATCCGCCAAATCTTCTACGACGTAAGCTCTGAAATGAGTGAAGACAAGGAAGGACCCGGAGTTGCCACCTATGAGGACAGAACGCTCAGGGCTCTCGTCTACACGAGATACCGTCCACTCAAGGAATTGTTTTCGAAGTCATGCGAACTTGTGCTTGTAATGGTTGACCAGATGTTGGATTGTGAGTATATATTATTCTACAACGGCTATTCTGGGATTCACTGATAGTCATACCTTTCCAGGTCTTCATGACCTCAGATACAAAGCCAAAATCCTCCATCGGGACATCAGTTGCAATAACATCATGTACGAGATCAGAGACGGCCGAGAGTACTTTATCCTCATTGATTACGACTTGGCTATCGTGGTTACCGATGATGGAGAGCCGAGCGCGGCTGCCTCGTCCAAACATCGGACTGGCACACTACCTTTTATGGCTTTTGAGCTCTTGCAAGAAATGCGCGACCCAGGATATGGAAGTAAAGCACCGAGGATCAGGCACCGACTACGTCACGATTTGGAGTCCATGCTCTATGTTTCGCTTTGGTCCAGTACATCTATGCCTGATACCGAAGATAAGAAGCTACGCAAGGAGATTGTCGAGTACTTGACGAAGTGGGAAAAGGAGAGTATTGGATCTGTTGCTGATGTCAAGTCAGCCCTGATTATGGAGCCTGTCATGATTGATTCTGTCCCCTTCCCCCCAACTTCCGAGTTCCTGCGACCAGCCTTCAGCAACTGGGTGACCCTCTTGCGCGAGGCTCGTATTCAATGGAGTACCCATTGCCGAAGGATTCAATCCGGAAGGTCAACTCGAAGCTATGATATGGAGACGCTGAATGGGATGATAACTAGAGACACTATCAAGAAGGCTATAAAAACAGGATTCATACCTGGCGATTCATCGGACGACGAGGAAGTGCCTGCCGCTGTCGCGCGACCTCGTTACCGCCTGCGGAATCCAAAGACATCTGACAATGTGGAAGAAGACAAAACATTGTTTGGAGGACATTCCACAATGGACCGAACGCGAAGGGAAAAGCCCAAGAACATTGTTGCTAGCCGGGAGAAAGACATGCCCGCCTACGTCGAGGCAGACGCCGAGTCTGCTGACGAGCGGTCTGTGGATAAGATACTCAATCAAACGACTGCAAAGAAGGCAAGGGGGCGAACGAACAAAGATGTACAACCTCCTCTCTTGAAGAAGGTTCCCAGGTCACCTAAGGTAGCGGCTGCAAAAGCTGCAAGCGGGAAACGAACTGAGACGACGAAGAAGACTACTGTAATAAAGAAAGTAAAGGCCGCGAAGAAGACGGAGCAGGTAACCCCACCCAATAAGTCCATCGCTACCAGGGCTCAGAGAGACAGAAAGAATATTGGACAGGCATCGAAGAGCGCTACATCAGTAACTAGAACGATGACTACGAGGAGTATGATGAAGAGCGCTAATTTGAAGACCTAGTAACATCTGGATCTGATATATATATTATTATCTCAGGTGTATTTTTTGCATGTACTAGTATACATACCTCTGTAATTGCCTTTTGTTCACGTCAGAATTTGTAGCAAATAATAATTGCCTCGACATGTGACAGACACCACAAAATCCGTGACGGCGCTTAGTACTGACGAGTTGTGACAATGAACTTCAAGTTTCTTACTAGCCGCGCGAAAGCCTGAGGCCATAGCACTCACCGGTGGCCTAAAGGTTGTGGCATCCAAGAATATAAGTACTTGACGTTTGGTGAGCATTTGAGTATGAATATACCCGTCCGTTCTTTCTGATTTCCCGCCACTTGCTGCTAGTATATCATCACATTGAAGGTAATCAAACTTGAACGGCCCCTCTGGCATTTAACTGCACATACGTTTTGTAGGATGAAGACTGAAGACGTATCGCTGTTGGGCCGCAAAAAAGACATTGTCCACCCATACGTCAGGGAAGACCTGGACGAAACAAAGTACATACCGCTGTACGCATGGACGCAAGCCGTCCTTGGGCTTTCGGGGAAGGACATCGAAGAACGTGCGGCACATATTCAACGACTTCGATGGTTCGAGGACCCAGTCATCCGCGATGCTTTGATTACGTTCTGTTCCACGCCTCCTGACACCCGGTGCGAAGTGGGGAGATATCAACCTTTCGCAGACATAGCGAACCGCGCGTTCGAACTGGCGAAAGGAAACCTTCCGGATATTCCAGAATCCTACCCCATCCACGATATATGTGTCGTTCGTAACGATCCTAAAAGTATCCGGAGCGTATCTCAGCACGGACTGGGTGCAGACCGCAGCCCTGACCTGCTTTTCATTCGTGGTGCGGATAAGTGGAAACTCGAGGGGTCCAAGCCAGAATGTGTACGCTGGGTCGACGTTATGGCATGGCTGGAACTCAAGGCCAGCGTGAAGGACCTCATGGGAATTTTCAATCGCAAGCGTAAGGAGTACGGTTTGCATACGATCGACGAGGAGACACTGGAATCACGAGGTACAACGCCAGATGTAAGTTAGCGCAACCGTTTATGTTGATCCTGACATTGCTTTATTGATCCACTACTCCTATCAAGCTGTCGACTGTTTCTGTATCGGCTCCTGGGGGTGGTACTTCTCGGGCGGGCTCAAAATACCCCAGAGGCAGCCCTGACAGTGTCAACCAAACTCGCGATTACGACGGCCGGTCTGGTTCCCAAATGAAGAGTTTGGGATATTCCTTGAGTGATGGACGGGTCGACGCTGAAACCCAATCAGGAAGTTATGCACTTGATATAGCGGCGGGCACGTATGGTACGCGTTTATCCTGTCTTGGGATCGTCTTTGAAAACGACGTTATGTTCCCCTGGTATTATGACGCCTCTGGGTATGTATCTGTCACCCAGGGTCTGTCACTCCTCTCAGACTTTCCAAAAGTCATGGCAATCCTGGTCGGATTTGCCTGTCTAGGACACGAGAAGTGGGGTGCCATTCCTCCTGTTATTTCCCCCACAGCGTCGGCTCCATGCCCCGACTCCTTTCCTCCTGAATCTTTGAAAGACCACGGCTTTGATATGATGCGTCCACACAGTACACGGAAGGTCCGGGTTACGTTGACGAATTGTATCTTCACACAATACAATCTTGTTGGCCGTCGGACATTCCTATATGATATAAAAACCAACACCGTCATTGCCAAGAAACCACTTGTGGTCAAACTATCTTACCAAGTCGTTACTCGAAACCCAGAGCCCGTGGTACTTGACATCGCCAAGAAGGCGAAAGTGGAACACATTCCGGAGGTGCACATGTGGGGTGATCTCTGGAAGATGTCGGACGGCGTTCGCCAAATCTTCTATGATTTGAGTTCTGGGACAGCCAACTATGAAGATAGGACACTCCGAGCACTCGTGTATACCAAATATCTTCCGATCCAACCACTGTTTTCCAAATCATGTGAGCTGATATTTATAATGGTGGACCAAATACTGGACTGTAAGTACTCACACGATTGTTGCTGCCAACGGATTTGAGTAATGTTTTGCATTTGTAGGCCTTCATGACCTCAGGTATAAAGCCCACATTCTACACCGCGACATCAGCTGCAATAATATCATGTACGAAATACGTGACGGCAAATTGTATTTCATTCTCATTGACTTCGACCTGGCTGCTGTCGTTACGTCCGCCGGAGAACTTTGTGCGCCTGCATCAGCAAAAGATCGTACCGGGACATTACCCTTCATGGCACACGAGTTACTCACAGATATCGGCACTAGGGCCATAGACGGAATAAAACATCGCCTGCGCCACGACTATGAATCCCTCCTTTATGTCTCCTGTTGGTCCAATATTTCCATGCCTGTCGTGGAAGACGAGGAACTGAAGACAGCGTTATCGGACTACTTGAGGACATGGGAGGCGGATACGTTGGAATCTGTCCGCGGTGTTAAATGCTACCTCATGCGGGATCGGGACGGGGTGGCCTCTCTATTGTATCCTCCGGCTGGCGAGCATTTACGCCCAGTCTTTAACAAGTGGTTTAAACTTTTCAGACAGGCGTACAACAACTGGTCCAATATCCTCGACGAGACAGAAGACGAATTCCCCCAAGATGAGATCTCTAAGCCGGAGCCCGATGTTGAAACCTTGAATGGTTTCATTTGCCGAGACACAATCAAAAAAGCTATTGCGGAAGGCATGGCTGCAACTGGTCTGTCGTTAGGAAGTATTACACGCAGGTATACCGCCGCTTTCAACCAGAGCAATTCCAATTCAAGTTGTCTTCATTCGGAGGAGTTGGCAAACGAGGATTGCATGGACGAGACAATTCCCGCAGAGACTATCAAGCCAACAAGAGCGCGGACGAGGAACTCTGGGAGTTCTACTGGTCTGAAGAAGGCCTCCAGGTCACCGAAGATAGTGGTCGCCAAGTCCGTGTCAAGGAAACAGAAACAGACGAACAAACTTGATATGGCGAAGAAGATCGAACAGGCCACCCTGCCGATGAAATCTGTCGCTGTCACAAGAATTTTGAGGAGGAATACTGCGAAGGAATCGAAGAGTACTCAGGCCAAAACTATCGCTAGAACTATGACAACGAGAAGCATGTCGAAAAGTAGGACCGTAGATACCTAATTTTCTTTTGGCAGGGGATCAATGCCTGGAATGTATTGTGTTCGGATTTCCGTTATTCATGTAATTTTATATCTGGGTTGTTTCTGATCCTAGACTCCGGACACTACTACTAGTAGTAGGCTCGCTGGCTCGCTGACCGTTTAAGCTGACAATCTGAAACAAATTGCGAACCATTTGCAGCTAGTGAGAAAGGAAAACGCGACTCACTATAAAAGCTCAGAGGAGGGTCAGCCTCAATAAACTGAATGCTGGAGGCTTGGAGGAGGCTTGAAATTTGGATTGAACTTCTTGAGCCTGGCGGCCCTCGGAGAGCCTCGGAGTCTTCCTCGGCGTGACATATTGTGACATGTCACTGTCGAACACCTAAAGTGGGTAATTTCAGAAGTTGCTATTGTGTTAAGAGGCCACATCGCCGCTGTCATAGCACTGGTGGCCCAGAGACCACATATAAATATTAAAGGGCTTGGGTGAGAGACATGTCATGCTTTCATCTGCCCCCTCTAACTTTCCGCTGGATGTCAGTGCCTACTCCAACGACAGCCGCGGAGGCCACACCTCAGCCTCGTCGTAAAGGGGCCCGGCTCACTCGTGAACGTACCGTCTACATTATGAATACCTCACATATTCAGATATCTAGTCGCGTCAAAGCTACGGTTCACCCGTATGTCAAACAAGATCTTGCAAACGCCAAGTACATAGCGTTGTATGCATGGACAGAAACAGTTCTCGGACTTTCACAGAAGGACCTCGAGGAGCGCGCGGCACATATACGACAACTAAAATGGTTCGAAGACACAGAAATTAGACAGGCTATGGTGGCCTTTTGCACAACACCTCATGGCGAGAGTCATGAAAAGGGCAGATACGGACCTTTCGCTGCAATCGTGAACCGTGCGTTCGAACTGGCAAAAGGAAATCTTCCCGGTGTTCCTAACTCGTATCCCATTGATGACATCTGCGTCGTGCGCAACGATCCACATGATATCCTCTGCATACCCGAGCACGGTAAGTTGGGTGCGGAACGCAGCCCAGACCTACTATTTCTTCGTGCGGAACCTGCGAGGAAGCTCCTTGCAAGTAAAGCGAAGAGGGTCCGTTGGATCGACGTCCTGGGATGGATCGAATTCAAGGCCAGTAAAAAGAATTTGCTGCGGATACTCAATGATCGCCGAAAAGAATATGGTCTTGGAGTAATAGACGAGGGTACATGGGAGTCGAGAGAGTCGACACCAGAGGTGGGAAATCTCTTTGGAATAGATATATTTTAGGTCCTGACTCCTATTTACAGCCTTACCTCGATTTGGCGTTGGATGGCGCCGAAATCGAGACTAGTGTTGTTCCTACTGTGGGGCGAAAACATGCACGCGACGTTGAGGATGATGAAAACGACTATAGCGACCCAACCGGTGGCCCTAGCTCTGGTTCGAGTGCAAAGAAACTCAAAACCACTCATTCTCCCACCGATGGCAGAACGGACGCCAAGATCCAATCCGGAGGCTATGCTCTCGAAACCGCGGCTTGCACCTATGGGACCCGTTCGTTTTGTATCGGTATCGTCTTTGACAACGACAAGATGTCTCTTTGGTTCTATGATGCCGCAGGATATATCTCCATCACCACTACTCTTTCACTCCTTGCAGATTTTGAGAAGGTTCTGTCGATCTTCGTTGGCTTTGCTTGTCTAGGTCCCGAGGGCTGGGGAGCGATGCCCTCCGTACTATCTCCTCCATCTCAATCCCCTGCCCATTTTCCGCGAGCGTCACTCGAGAATCATACTTTCACGTTACCCCGGAAAGGCAGGAGCAATGTCCGAGTGACGTTGACGAAGCCTGTTTTTACGCAATATAGTCTCGTGGGCCGGCGCACATTTGTCTATGACATCCGAACGAGTTCTGTCGTATCAAAGGAGCCACTCGTAGTCAAGCTTTCATACCAGGTAGCTTCCCGCAAAGCGGAGCAAGACCTGCTCGCCCTAGCGAAGAAGGCGAAGGTTGAACATCTCCCAGAGGTCCATCTATGGGGCGACCTTTGGAAAATGTCTGACGGTATTCGTCAAATATTTTATGATCGAAGTTCTGCTATGAGCGCCAACGAAGACGAGATCGCCAGTTACGAGGACAGGACGCTTCGGGCACTTGTCTGCACTAAATATCTTCCGTTGAAAGGTTTGTTTGCAAAGTCGTGGAAGATGATCCCAGAAATGGTTTTTCAAATGCTAGACTGTAAGTGCATCTCTAATCGGGGCATAAATCTCTTACGACTTTGTTTTGTGATCAACAGGCCTTCATGACCTCCGATACAAGGCACATATCCTGCACCGCGATCTAAGCTGTAATAATGTGATGTACGAGGTGCGAAACGGGAAAGTTTGTTTCATCCTCAACGACTTCGATCTCGCGACCGTCGTTACCGATGAAGGAGAACCTAGCGCTGTTGCATCGTCCAAACACCGTACCGGGACACTACCTTTCATGGCATATGAACTTCTTAAGGATATGACCAGGTCCAATAAGAACGGCAGTGGGCCGAGGGTCATGCACCGACTGAGACACGAGCTGGAGTCCTTGCTTTATGTCACCGTTTGGAGCACTGTGGCTACGCCCGACGCAGAAGGCAAGAAAACGGAGTTTGTTGATTACTTGAGGACATGGGAGATGGGTACGGTAAAAAGCGTAGAGAAGCTCAAATGGTCTCTTTGTAGTGACCCGGACGAGGTTAACGACATTCCTCTGCCGCTAGCCGTTGAACCTCTACGCGAAGTCTTCATCAGGTGGTTCGCTATCCTACGACGGGCTTACACCAAGTGGAACGAGATTCGATATCCTGAAGAGTCGCAAGTTTCAATCTCTCTGCAGGAAGACTTCGATGTTGAAACCCTCGATGGGATGATAACAAGGGATACAGTCTACAAAGCTGTGACGGAGGGACTCGTAGCTGCTGGCCTGGCGGAGTGTATCCGAACGAAGGCTTCTGATGGAGCCATTCTTAACGCTGAGAATGACTCCAGAGAGGCGAAGGCAAACGGCAACAAAAGCAGCGGAAACAAGGCGAACAGTGCGATTCCTGTTAACACTTCAAATAGATTTCCAACAAGAGCGACTAAATACGTACAGCCGAAACCGAAAGCTCCCAAAGCCCCCGACCCGCAGAAAAGCAGAGCCGACAAATCATCGCAAAGAATACCTTCAACTACCGCGAATAGGGGGAGCATCAACGCAAGCAACACTAGTACCACGAAGAATGTCGACGTCGCGAAGAAAACTGTAGCGCGGCGAATTCCCAAAGCACCTAAGAGCACCACTACGGCCACTAGGACAATGACGACGAGAAGCATGATGAAGACTTTAACTAGTACTGCGAAGACTTAGAACAGGAGAGGATTGATATCCTCATTCTTCTTTCAAGACCGGCTCTCGTGTCTCTGAAGCTAGCTCGTAGCATCGACGAGCGCTACAGCTTGGGAACGCCGTGAACACCTCGAAGGCAGATAATCTGCCTGAGATAGCTGTTACCGCGTGGGTGTCGAATGCTGCACCGGCCCGGGTATCGTGGAAGAAGATAACGCCGTTGCTATCAAAGATGACAACGAGGACGATGAAGAGGGACAGTCGCCGCGAAATCCAGGACTTCGTAGTATCTCGAAATTGATAGCCAAGACTAAGGTATGCGATTTTTTTTTCGTTTCTATATTCTGTTCCGGCTTTAAATGAATCATATAGGACAGTGTTTCCAAACTATCAGGGTACTCGACCAAGAGTATTTCCAGTGCTTGTTTTATCTCTTGTCTGCCGCCCTTTAGGAGGCATATAAGGTTGACCCAGGCCAAATCCAACTACTATCGTCACACTGTGACACCTTTGCGCGTTTATCCGATAAGCATAATTAACTGAGATTAAGTACAAAAGAAGGTTATAAGGCGCTAATATGAATAAGGGACATCGGGATGGTGTATTAGACGAGACTCAGATTCAATTATAGTAAAAGTCATTGGTAACAAGTATAAAAGAATGATAATTTAGAACTGAAATGTCCATTAGTGCTTTCGTGTTGTCAAAGGGAGTTGTTGGCAGAATACGGTGAGTTTTGTACCCTCTCTTTGCTCATAGTGCATAGTGGGCGCCTACTAAGAAACAAGCTTCCGCCCTTTATTCCTCAAGCTACAGTCACATTTTGAAGAAAATTCCTACTAGCAGTTACTTGAACTACTGATGACATGAGTTCCCAGTAGCTCTTTATCCATAGCTCTACTACACGAATTGATATTACCTTTCTAGTGATTTCCCCCGCCAAATTCAACGGTATTTTTGGCGCCCGCGAAGAACCCAGCTTACGCTCTTTATTCCTCAAGCTACAGTCACCTTTTGAATAAAATTTCTTCTAGCAATTACTCGAACCTATGATGAGATGAGTTCCCAGTGGCCTTTTTCTCATAGCTGTACTACATAAATTGCTATTACTTTTTTAGTGATTTCCCCCGCCAAATTGTAACGCAGCGTGACAAAACCTGCACGTGATGTAGTTGGATTTGGCCTGGGTCAACCTTATTTGTATCTGTTAGGATCTAAAGCTAGCTACCTGCCATTTTAAGTAAATTTGTCCTTGACGGGAATTACCCAAATATAATATTTTCAACACGAAAACATACGAGCGTCCATTATGCCAAATAGCTATCAGTAAAACCAAATACAGAGGTATGCCGCATATCTATGATACAATACAAACTTTTAGAACCAAAATCGAGTGATTAGTAACTATGGGCCTTCATACGGAGGGGCAGCACCGTGCCCTGACAGAATCTGCGGATTCAACGCTGGCATATGCTCTGTATGTTTGTAGGTGCGGATAGTCTCGCCGAAGTCAGAGATATCAAAGATACGGAATCGTCGGTCGAAGCCAATCTTCCCATAGCCAGAGTACGATCTGAGATAACAGAGTCAATTGCGAGTATGAAAGGGAATGAACGATAAGCATACCCTCCTCCTCCAAAACAGTTCCATATTCCTTTCACACGTCTACAATTCTCCGTAACTGCATATACGAAGTTAGTTCAGAACTGGACCCCATATGTCAGGATAGTCCTCTTACCATGACAATGACCGTTAGCAACAACTTTGACTTCTCGTGCGTTATTACCACTACTGTGGTCACTTTCCATCGCCTTCAAGAGGCCCTTCTGGAAGAACCCGTCTTGGCGCTTCGAGTTACCATGTCCTTCCAAATCGTGAAGACCGAGGTCAAGGAAAGCGCCTGACTTAGGGTCCTTGTCTGCCATGGAATACGCTTCCTCTCTAAGCAACATCATCGTTAGTTACGACATAGGAAGAGAGGAAAGAAAACGGACAGAGGGATGTGGAAGAACATAAGAGCATTAGGTTTCGCAAGCCTCGTTTGAGGGGTGAATTGATCATCTCTGTTCCAGATACTACCGAGATCTTGGGAACCATCTGGGGTAAAAGGTCGAACTATAGGGCTGATACGTGCTGATATACCACCGTAAGCTACCAAATACTGGACTTTGTTTGAATATTACTTACATGACTCTTCCAGAAACCAGTCAATTTGATCCTGATATATCCAACGAAATTGTCAAGGGAGCATAGCCTATAATTGGACCCGAGAAGCATACCTGGTGAATCCAGTCGTATTCAGTTGGAGTAAAAATATTGAAGAAATCCCATTTGCCATCGCCGTATGCGCCCGAGTCCAGGAAATATAACGTAAGAATATGAGTCTTTGATCTGCTGCTGTGTGAGTATCTATCACGTAAAAGAGATAAATGGATACTCACGGGTCAGCACTGTAGACTTTATGCAGATAATTCCCAACGCCGTGTATATCCTTCGGACCAGCTTGGACAAGACTGTACGGAAGGCCTTGCATATATTTGATCTGCTCAGCTCTGGTGTCTCCGTCTTCATCGTCATGGTTCCCGAATATGGCAGCCCAAGGAATCTGGCGGTCCGTAACGGCTCGGGCAAACTTTGCAAGCACAGACTTGGCGTCCCAAGAAGTACCTTGGCCGTTTAACTGGTCTCCCGAGAAGACTACTAGATCAGGCTTCTCTTTATCGAGGGTGTCGGCAAGGAGAGATATAGACATATCGTCTGCTGCCGCGCAAGGTGTAATGGTAGTTTCGCGGCAGACGCCTTGGTTAACGGAAAAATGGAGGTCAGCAATTTGCATGATCTTGAATTTGCCATCATGGGAGAAGTGTAGAGGGCCGGCTCGAGGCGGAGCTAAGTCGAATTATTGTCAGAACACGCGCAAGACATGTGCATGAGGAACGTACGTTTCACGCCTTTGCGGGTTGTTAACCATACACTTTCCAACTTCTTCCCTTCATCTTTACTTGCAACTGGGCGTTCTAATTTCTCAAAACCATACCATGCATCACTATCCCCATAGGTCACGTCAATCTCTGTGATAAGGTTGTTCTGTTTCTCCGCGTTGCTCATCTCGCTGAGGGTCTTGTTCTTATAGTACCACAGGTAAAGCGTCTCACCACGCGGGCTCACTGGTCGAGAGACCTTGGACCACTGGGAGCTGAAGGGAGAAGGGGTTTCCTTTTCTGGTAGAATTCGGATATCTGTAATGAGGGGGATATCCAGTCTACGTGTTCGGCGGTAGTACACATTCTGAGACTCGCAGGTTATTTGGGGACTGGAATGAAGTTTTCGCAAGAGGCTCACCACGAATGAATAACCCTGGAAGTTCAGATTCCTATCGACTTGGACCCATTTACCCTTGAGCGAGTCTTGCTCTTTGGTCGTTGACGGTCCACAGAGTGTACCAACTGAAGGTATGAAGTAGGAGTCAATGAGGCATTGTTTGATGTCAATTTCGGTCACTATAAACACATCTTAGCACACAGCTAGTAAAGATATATGGGATTACTTACGTCCCGTGTCGTGAGGCATTAATGGGTCCCAGATGTCCAAAGGCAAGCTAGTAGGATCAACTGAGACTCCATTATCTGGAGCTGCAACGTTCCACCAGTCGACGCCTTCTGGGAAGTCACCTGAGCTAGGAACCTCTATATCTCCTACTTCTGTTTCGTCCTGGGGTGCCTGCGAGCCAGTTGAACCAACACCAGGGCCAATGTCGGAGATGCTATCCCAGGATTGCCAGCCCAGACGTTGGAGAGCTCCAGGGCCAGCATGAGGTTGATACAGAACAAAAATGAAGGTAAGAATGCAAGAGAAAGATATTATTGCTGTTGCTGGTGCGAATATGGACCTTAGAAAACGGCCCAGGCGAGCGAGAGTGACCGCCATGGTCGTAGGGACCAAAGTGAATGATGAGACGCTGGGCGTCAAAGCGATACTTATTGGCGAGCTTGAGACTTTCGTCTAGGACTGATTATTAACCTTGTTAACAAATTTAGTTATTCAAGTAAGCAGCGCTCTGTATTGTATGCTACATATTTTTACTTATGTCCGTAACAAACTACCGAGAACACGCTTGTTTTAATCCGACTCTTCAACGGCGGCGGCGAAGTCGTTGTTTATCCTGACCATGCAGGCTACTCTTCGACGACTCTACTCTTCAATACCAGACGCAGCAGCGGTGGCAAGGACTAGGTCCACTCCGCGTGCAGTTCGCCTGCGTCGTCTCCAAAAGAATCCCAACCTCAAATCGGACCAGTCGGATGCTACCCCGGAGGGTCTCACTCCTACTGAATTTGCCCGCTATCAGCGGCAACTTGCCAAAGGCGACCTTATGAACGAGGATGGAAGCGAAGCTACTGAGTCGGAGTGGCTCGAGAGATTGAACAGCCGACGTACACGGGTGCGCGGTGTTCGCAAGGTCTCTGTCAGTGGAGGAGCCGTCGAACCATCGGTCGTTGCTCAGAAAATCTACCTGCCCAACATCATCTTCAAACTTGTACGCAACTTTACTCCTCCAGGCGAGCCGTACAATCCCTATGAGGCAACCTTCCGGATTGCTCAATCCGTCACAAAAACCGACATTCGCTCATACCTCCACTCGGTATATGGCGTCCAGACTACATATATTCGCACGGACAACTACCTAGCTCCCACTCGACGTGACGGATCCACCGATCCAGTTAGAACGTACAAGCGTGCCGTTGTCGGTCTCGTTGAACCGTTCTATTACCCACAGGCTGTGGAGGACATGGCGGAGGCGGAGAGGAAAAAGAGAGAAGAGTATCTAGAGACGACCTTTGAAGTTCAGTCGACGGATCAGACCAGGAAACTCATCATGCTTCGCATATCGAGGGCGGGATCTTCAGGGTGGAGATGGAGGACAGGTGCCACTGCGCAAAGAGGCAATATTCTCCGTATCATTGCGGAAAGGAGGGCGGCAAGGGAGGACCTTATCGACGATGTGAAGGGTGAGATGGTTGCGGCGAGGGGTCGGGGCGAACGAGTGCTAGAGTCCCCAGTTTAACTCATGTGTGCTAATCTACCATCTAGGCCTCGCTACTACTTTACGAGGTCTTGAACACGTTGGGGTTATGCATTGCACCTCACTTTTGAAACTTTTCATGCAGCGACTACTCCTCAACTATTTATCACGGCGTGAATTTCCGTATGTTTTGACCTGTTGTCAATTTGCTTACTTGACAAAGTACTTACCCACGTGGAATTGATAAATACTTACAATGCGCCGTCTTCAGTGGCTCTGCTCTTACCACCACGGCTTCTACTTCCAAGTTCCAACCATGTCATTCTGCCTCAAACGAAACGTACCGACTAACGCAGACGACGAGTATGCAAACAAGAGGCAGAAGGTGGCCTCGGGCACATCGCATCCTGTCATCTCTACAACCAGTGGCCTCCTTGCTTTACCAGTCGAACTCTTCGAGAATATTTGCGACGAGCTCTTGATTGGATTACGGCCGATTACTCGTGAAGATACGATATTTAGTTCCGAATATCTCAAAGGAGCCGAATTCACCAGCAGTGCAAGCCTTTTACGGCCACTTGTACAGACGTGCCGTGCACTTAGGGCAGCTTACCTAGCCAGGTACTATGAACATATTGAAGTTTGTATTTGCAGGCATAGTGGGGTGCATTGGTACCAAGAACTATCGCGACGCCTCCAAAAAATCTCCGAGGGTTTGATTGGTTTTCCAGCGCTCGCAAAACATGTGCGGTGCGTATCCCATCTGCCTACATATATAGATTGCACTAAGTATGCCATCGAACTAGGAAAATCACCGTATCTCTTACAAGTTGCGACGCAGACACCGTATTCCCCCTATTTGCACGCTGCCTCTCCCAATTGCCCAATCTGCACACCTTACGTATCCTATTCACCCCCTCCAAAATGACAACACCGCTCCGCGACGCGTTCTCCCAATATAAATATCCACAAATCCGCACGATCATACTCCCGTCTTGTGCCCATGCTATTCTACGATCATGTCCCGAGGTCCGCGACGTTACGTGCAATAGTAACAAAGGAAGTACACTCTTATCTACTATATTCAAGGACTGTCCGCATGTCGAGGTTATCGATGGAGTTGATTGGACTGAGAAGATGCAAGAACGTGCGTTGGCACAATCATACTTGCTAAAACGCGTTAATGAATCACTTGTTGCAGGTTTGCTGAAGGTTATTCCCAATTTACGTGCGCTACATCTGCGTGCGGGCGACAAAGTAAGCTTGCCTGTTTTCCTCACAATGTCACTGATGAGTCTAATTATGTTCCCCGCAGATTAACGCTTTTCAAGGCCTGAAGCAGATTTCTCATATCTCTATCTCCTTCAAAATGGAAATGGGAAACCGGTCGAAGGACATAACGCGAAATATAGACGCCCTAGAAGAGTCCAGCAGGTCTTTGCTTGATCAAGCCAAGGTCGTCCTTGAGAACAGCTCTGTGGAACAGGGCAAGTTCGTTCGGTTGATTTACATGGTCCCAGATCCCGATAAAGGCACCTACTACAGGCCGGCATGGAAGGCAGTTCGAATGAAGAGAATCGATGTATGACTCTGGTGGACACGGTCTGATCTACTTCCGCTTCACTTTGTATGACTATGCAGATCTTCCGATATAACTATGGGGACTGTCGGTTGATATATTGCACTTTCGGTAGCGCATTCCATTTGGTCCTCTGGTAACTACTTACGTTCCAGGTATCAGACAATGTCATAAATGTGAGGACAGGGGCGAGGAATAAAACGTGGTAATACGCGTCAAGAGCGGAGAACTGTACAAAGGTATTGATGAGTCTTTATATGTTTAGGAAGTGTGATAATTGTATATGCACTGTTTAATGCTATTTAGTGTTTATGAATTCACCAGTCGTCCGCTATTCGATACAAAATCCGGAAGTCCCAGAACCAAGGCAAATATGCGATAAAGATATTATGCTACAATATTAATAATAATATGGCTTTGACGTATATCACTAACTCTTCACGGCTACTGCCGCCTAACCATGCTCCTAGTAGTCATTGACCTAGTCACCCTCGTACTGGCCTTGGGAATCCTAGGATTCTTCGGCACGGAAGCTTTCTTTGGTGGAACAACTTCCTCCATGACCCTAGCCGTATTGACTTTCCGAGTCGTCCTCGTCCTCGCTTCCGCTTGGTCGGTTTTCTGTCGCCGGGTCGCCACCGTCGCCTTGGCCAATGCAGGAGTCTTGTCTGGGATAGGCAGCACGATGCTCTTCGCCGTTTCCACGGTACACGTCTCTTCAGGAAGCGTTGCTTCGGTGTGGCCATCTTCGCGATCGACATTCATCTGCGCGTTTGCGAGGTCGCCCAGAACGGGTTCAGCATCTCCCACTGGGAGGAGCCCCTCTTTATCGTCGGACGGTTCAGGAGGCGCCATTGCCTCGGCGAGTTCCTGCTTGATCGCATCGCGAGTGATTAGCCCATTAAACGTTTCAAGGTTGTATGTGTGAAGTTGAGGGCCTTGAGATTTTGTCATCGCCTTGGCTGCTTTATTGCGGAGAACGACGGACTTGATGTAGGCCTCGGCAAAAAGCGCGATCCAATAGGTGAAGAAAGGGCGAAGAAACGCGGCAGAAGGGGGAAGGGGTAAACTGCCAATGTTGTGGCTGAAAAGCGCTTCCTTGGCGTGACCAACAGCCTGTATAGTTCCGGTCTCCCAAGTCTGGAGGTATGTGATGAAAATTTCTCTCTGCTCGTCATTTGCGGCCGGGGGTATGTATACCGCACACCAAAGGGAGACGTATAGCAGAGACTCATAGTCATGACGCAGGTAATGCATGACCCTCGGGCTGTTGCTGTCAATACTGTTGTTGTGCATATCTAAAAGTAATTCATAAGCCATGAAGGGTAGAGTTCCAGTACGGTGTTTCGACGATGCAACCGCGCTCGGTTCTCCGTCGTCGGTAACGACGGTCGCCAGGTCATAATCGATCAGGATAAAATGCACCTTGCCCCTGCGTATGTCGTACATGATATTGTTGCAGCTGACATCTCGGTGAAGTATGTTGGCTTTGTATCTCAAGTCGTGGAGACCTATAGATGAAAGAAAACCAATTGTCATGCATGATATTGCCAAGATGGAACAACAATACGCACAATCAAGTATCTGGTCGACCATAACGGGGATCAGCTCGCATGATTCGGAGAAAAGAGTCTTGAGCGGGAGATATTTGGTGTAGACCAGAGCACGGAGTGTCCGATCTTCATAGGTCGCGACTCCTCTCTCATCTTCACTGAGTCGGGAACTTGTTTCGTAAAAGATTTGCCGAATCCCGTCCGACATATTCCACAGATCGCCCCACAAGTGGAACTCAGGTAGATGTCCAACCTTTGCCTTCTTTGCACGAGTCAGGAGTTGATCTTCCCGTTTGCGTGTGACGACCTGATACGACAGTTTGACCACAAGCGGCTTCTTAGAGATCACTGTGTCCGTCTTGATATCGTAGAGAAACGTCCGTCTGCCGACGAGATTGTACTGAGTAAAACAAGGTTCCGTCAATGTGACGCGGACCATCTGCTTGCTATTCAGACGACGCGGCAAGACAAAGCTGTGGTCGTTGAGAGATTCAGGAGGGAAATTGGTAGGGTATGGAGCCGACGTGGGAGGAGATATCACAGAAGGAATAGCCCCCCACCGCTCGTGCCCCAAGCATGCAAATCCAACGAAGATAGCCACGACCTTCTCGAAATCCGCAAGAAGGGATAGACATTGATTGACAGAGACGTATCCGGCCGCGTCATAATACCAGAGAGACATCACGTCGTTGTCGAGGACAATCCCGAGACAGGAAGAGCGTGTTCCATATGTACATGCCGCTGCCTCTAGCGCGTAACCTCCTGATTGTACCTTGGCATCGGCTCGACCATGGGTCTCCGAGTAATCGAGAGTCTTCCGTTTTATTCCCGACCCAGAGTCGTCCTTGGAAGCTTCATCGCGACTGTCAAGGCTATTCCTCGGGCGTTTGGTGCCGGCAGGTGGAGATTTATTCTCTGGTTTACCTGGAATCCCTGGGGCCGACGTGGACGAAGAAGCGAAGGCAGGTCCAGGAGGTGTCAATGGTAAAGTTTTGGGAGGAGTAGACTACAACAAGGCAGTGTAAATGTTATGGCCCTTCTATAAATTAGAAGAATCCTACCTGCGGTGTCGGCTGTCGCGACTTCAACGTTTCTTTGTCGATGATGGACAGCCCATATTCCTTTCGTTGGCGATTGAGAAGTTCAATAACGTCCTTCTCGCTGGCCTTGAACTCCGACCACCCGAGGATATCCACCCAGCGGACACGCGCTGTTTTCGATCCCCGAAGTTTTGT
>MLYV02001055.1:0-17309 GCA_001913855.2 Hermanssonia centrifuga
GCTTTGGCTGCGCACCTTTCAATGTGCGCGTTGAAATTTAGCTTGGGGTCTAGGAAGAACCCCAAGTATCTGAGTACATCAGTCGGTATGACTGGGACGATGGTGCCGTTCTGAGCCCTGATGTATACACTTGGGCCTAGAATGCTCATGACCTGATTAGGAGGCCCTTGGGCTCCGTCTGGTGGGTGCCTAAGCATCGGCCACGCTTTGACAGGATCTTGTTTTCCCCTTCTGGGGACTAGGAAATGCATCAGTTCGAATTTGGTCTGTTCGGCTGATAGTCCTTTCCGGGTGAGCTCTCTTTCAAGCGCCTGGTATAGTCCGCCTATCAGGGCTGCATTGGTTGCAGGGCTGTCAGAGGACACAATTATATTTCCATCGTCTACATAGAAAAGCGATGTGTTGTTTCCCATCTCCCGCGGGTGTTCAGAATAGAACTTCTGGACGCTTGACGCGAGGTACAGGCTTGATAGAATGGGTGACAGAGATGATCCCTGGCCCACCCCGGTTGATACGTCAATGGGGTCTGAGAGCCCAGTTGACTGAAGTTTAAATTGGGTGCGCCTGTCTTTGAGGTCCGCCAACGATGTTGACACGAATGGTCACAGTGTACTCGCCAGTGGGTTGGCAATGGTTGAGGGCGCACGCGGTAGAGTACGGATATTGTGCCAGCTTCAAAGCTGCTAGAGTTGCAGTATGAGATACCAAGGGATATCAAGAGACTGGCCTAGTCTCAACCATAGTTGTGCATGTCGGGGACGGTATACAATATTCTATCTTTTCCCAGCTTTTCTCTCTACCTGATGGATGTGGTCAGGAGGTTCACACACGCTGTTGATCTTCAAGACGGATGAAGGGTGGGCGGTGGCGAAAGGGCTCATGCATCGGATGGCCAAGAGGGCGACCAAGCTGGATGGCACTTGTACGTCTTCTCACTCTCACATGTGCTTGTTTTGACGACATTCCCCACAGGCACGGGAGAACACGGCGTCGCAATGGGCGAACGCGAGTACTTGTATGAAGAACTGAGGGAAGGGACCGTGGATCCTATGAAAACCGTCAACAAGACGATTGATCCGAGTCCCCTGAACTTGGTCAACCCTGGCAAGGTCCGTTTCTCTTCTTTTCTTCTCTCCTGTCGTTTATGATACAAGCCACATTTGTATTTGGATAGACCGGAGACTGCGAGTCTTGGGAGGCCTTCTAGTGTATGCCACCGACTGGATGCTTGTATATAGGATGGCATATAAACAACTTTTGTGTCAAGTACTTTCTGCAACATGACGCAGCGTGAGGTACAAGTCCAAAAGAGCTGATAATGGACGTACGTGGCTCGAAGAATACCTCGGGTGTTGAATGAGCCAAGACTTGAGACCACCAAGGAGACAATCGTAAAGGAATGTCGATCATGAGGTGAACGTATGGAGCGTGAGGGTGAAATTGAGGTGGGCCCCAGGTAATGAGGAGGACTCTGGGCCATTCACCGTACCGAGGGGAGGCTGTATGAATCAATCGAGGACAAGAAGGCTTGTGGTTATTGTCAGAGAAGCATCCAGGAGTCAATGCAATGGTTTGCGCACCAGAGTACAACGTATCCATTATCCCATGACAATCCTAGCCTCCCTGAAGTCATTCGCAGCACAGTGTTTTGACCAACGGGGTGATTGGGAGGGTTGCACGGGTAGCAATGCCTTGCTCCTAGGATGAACCCAGGCGATCAAGGGCGATATGTCACGGTTACACCAGTCTGGTTTTTTTTTTCAAAGCACCGAGGACGACTTTGAAGAGTGGTTGAAGTGAACGTCGGCCTACGGCGGATCACGCAGCTTCCATTATCCGAGTCTGACTGCCAAAGGTTCACGAATGAAGAGGATAACTCTAGTCAAATATATTGCCACATGGATGAGGCGATAACAAACTGTACAAGAAAGTCGCATACGATAAGTATATAGCGGATTGATTGGGTTTCGGATGTCGCGTTACGCTTGGAGCTTTGAAGCTTGATAACTCTGGAGCTCAATTTCCTGGTTGAAATGATACAGTGCGCAGTAATTGGGTAATATCCAAAATTTCAACATATGCCGAAAAACCAACGCTGCACACTGTCCCGTAGTGCGGGTGTTCAGACTTTGGTTGCCAGTGCAAAGATAATCGAAGGGAGGGACGAGATAGACGGCGACCGCGTTGACTGGAGCGTGCATGCGAAGCGACGGAATAGAGAAACCGAAGATGACCGAGATAGTCCAACGAACGCATTAGGAGAATGTCGTCCACCTAATGTGATACCAGGATACCGGGACTTGAAGTGAGGAGGGGTCGCTGCTCCGGGTGCCATAGACGTTGTATGAGGGATTTTGAGGTCGCACGAAGGAGGGAAAGACTGGAAGATCAGAAAGCACCATGTCGTTAGAAAACGATCCCAGAAGAAATGTAATAAGTTACGTACCAGATCCCGGCGGGCCCCTTTAACATACATCCGTCCTCAGTTCCTCCTCCTCCCGACGATCGACCAGATGTGTTTGTGCGAGGCTTCTCCTGTGCCCCGAGGCCATTTATCAGGACTTACAAGCTGACTTCCCAGCCTTGCGGCGCAGATGGCGGAATGAGAGGGCAAGTAAGGTGCTGCCGAGTGAGCGGAGTACATTGACAAGGCGGAGAGTCGAAAGTCAAAAGTTTTCCAAGGGCTCTGCTGCAGTTCATTTGATGGCAGTGCAGGTTGGGAGGCTTGAATAGCTAGTAGGATAATGTGGTCGTGGTGGTCAAGCGAGTGGGCTTATGTCAGATACGCCACATGGTCTCGACCAGGGTTCGAACCCGCGTCTCGGTGCCTACAACACGATAGATGGAACTTCACTGAGAATTTCTTCTTCGACCCACCATAAACATATGTTCCGCTTTGTCCAACTTTCCGCCTTTGATCTCGGTCGTCATGCATCAACATCGAAGGCAAGTTAGATGCAATTTGTACACTGCGAAAGAGAGACAGTACGTACATCCCCATCTGCTACATGGTCAAAGGGAGCTCATACTAGGCAGTGGTGTATACATGCAGTACCGTGATGGGCTCCTCGATGGACGAATATCGATGGCCCTGCTTGCAGTTGCTTGTCTCGACCTACTCGGTTCCTTGATTAATCTCCTCGAGTCGGTCGTCAAGCCTTTTGCGGGGAAATCCCCTCGATAACAAGGGACGAGCCTTGGGGACGTCTGAACAGACCCAGCGAGGTTGCGCATCATGTATCAACAACGATGGCCTCCAGGCAGTTCAATATCTTGCGCGAACCTGGAAAAGACGAACTAGGTCATGGACCACCACCAAAGGTTGCTAGGCTGTCACGGCACAGATGGATTACCCGAGCGATAGAAATTAAGATATTTCGCAAACAAATCACGCAGGTGCGGTCTTTCCTTTCGACTAGCAACAAAGTGGCTATATAACGAGACAGCTCACAGTTTTAGGTGGACAGCATTTGCAGAGGTTTCACTTCGCATAGACGAGAATACTATGTGTTGAGACCAGACTTTGTGAAAGAACACGTGCATAATAGTAAGTATATATCACTATTTCGTATCTGGAAGATGCTAATACAGTATCCCTGCTTCTACAGTATAATCCCCTCCAAATACATCTTTCGAAACACTTTGGCACTCATCCATGGTTTAGTTGCATTCGGGACCTCATCTCACACCGCGATTTGGAACCCCTTTTTTGTTTTTAAGCCTACATCCCAAGTGCTACACGTTAAAATAATTCAGACAATCGTCAGCGCCGACTGGATTCTCTTTTGCATTCTTCAAAATGGGATGGCAGTATGTTGATATCACACTCTCAGAGTCTACCTTAGTGGTGAGTCTTCATTTGAGAAACCGTCAATTTCTTGATGTTGATACTCGTCGTTTATTTAGAGATTTGAACAAAGTATCCATCCCGTTCCGACTCGGAGTTCCACGCGACACAAGGTGGTCGTCTGGATCAAACTTTGTCTGTAGAGCGCAATTCTGATCTTCTACATGTACACGCATGGAAGCATGCCTCATGTTTGGACGCTTTGCCGCCTTATCTACCCTCCTAGCCACCGTCACTTTCGAGCTTTAACCTATACCCGATACTACAACCTCTGTCACCCCGTCGACGTCAGCAAGCTCAGGCAGACCGCTCGCTTGCTGGATCCCATCTCAGTGGGCTACAACAGAACAGATGTCCGAATCGGTCCAACATCAGGAAGATGTCACGATACGTCAGTTGCAGGTGTCACAAGTGAAGGGTACCGTTATTCAATTTCCCTGCAAATGAGATATATGCTGACTTCCTACGACGGTAGTTCTGGGAGCCAATCGCTTGTTTGATCTTGGGAGACGCAATTGGAACAAGCGAGAATATTTTGCTCTGATCAAGATAGGCAAAGAAGAGAAGAAGACGAACACCTTTACTAGTAAGAGTCCAGTATTTAGCAAAACCTTGATTTTGTGAGTTCTCCTTTGTATCCTTTCTTGCGATTTCTTGAATACATACTCCGGTTAGCACCAATATAAACCACGATACCGATTTTGAGATTGTGCTACACGCCAAAAGACAGTGGCATAAGGACGAAGAAGTTGGCAGAATCTCAGTCAGTCTGAAGTCCATCCTAGAGTGCAGTTCTGCAGGTACGATAATTAACATCGCTGACGAATTCAAGACTAACACACGCAGTGGATGGATCGTGCACTTTGACACGAGATCTAATCTCTTGTCCCGGCGCGCAGCTGGAGTTCCTTGTCAAGACGATTGCTCCCCGATCCCTCGCTTCTGAGACCACGGATGCGGTTGCGGAAGCTAGCCTAGCAATTGACCATCTCTCACCTCCGTCTGCGATCCAAACTATGGTCAGAGCGAAAGAGGTCGGGGGTGAACTACTAGAGGGAGCAGACATCGTTGAGGAAGCATTGTCTCCGATTGTGAAGAAGACTGACTTCAGTGCATTCATCAAGAATGTCGAAGTGTTTGTCGGTATTGTGGATACCATTGCCGAGGTATGCTGTGCCGTTTACTGGCTCGTCGCACATCTGAGCATCTGAGGCTATTTAGGTTCATCCATATGCGAAGATGGCATGGTTGCTCGTGAAGGGAGTGTACACTGTGAGTCATTCTTTGCGAATGAACGAATCTACCAAAGCCCGACGATATTACAGATCGTCCAAGATCAAATCCACAGGGACGACAAGGTTAAGGATCTCTTTCTGCAAATGGCATCGTTGTATGAGATCGTTGAGGATCTGAGGCGTCAGCTCGAAGATGGAGGCATCGAGTCATCCACCGAGCTTCTCTCGTGTATCTCCAAACAAACGGTCGATTGTTGCTATTTTATACGTGATTATTCATCACCCGAATTCAGTAAGCGCGTCTCTACCTCACAACAAATTGAACTAACTCGCAATCACAGTAAAGCGGATGGCTAAAAGCACTTTTGCTACGGTCAATAAGCGCATATTGGAATATACAGACGCTTTCAAATCACTCAAGGACGAGTTCTATGGGAACCTACATGTCGAGACCCGTGTCATAGTCTCCCTGGTGTTGAAAGGCGTAGAGAGACTAGGTCCGTTCATATCGAAGGTCGCGAAGCCTGCATCTAGTATTCTGACATGCCTTTCTACAGAGACGACAGTAGATTTGAACGATATGTCCTATTCTCCTAGCTCGTTGGGTCCTAGCAAGAGATGCCTGTTTGGAACACGTGAAGAGCCGCTGGAGAGGATGACGACGTGGGCGAACTCGGACTCGCAGGATCACCCATCTATTCTCGTCTTGACCGGGCCAGCGGGGACAGGAAAGTCTGCGCTTGCTCACACAATGGCTCATCAGTTCCGAGAGCTTGAACGACTCGGATCGTCGTTTGGATTTGATCGCAACGAATCTACTCGCAGTATCAAACTCCTATTCCCTACAATTGCGCGCGATCTGGCGGATTTAAACGACGATATTCGGAACGCTTTGTGGGCAGCAGTCGGCAAGAGCAAAGAGATTCGAATGACACAGGATCTGTCGCTTCAATTTGAGAATCTCATTGCGAAGCCATTAAAGAGTATTGTACTCTCCGGACCTGTCCTCGTGGTGATAGATGCGCTCGACGAATGCAGCGACGCAGGTACCCGAGAACAGCTCCTATCGATCCTGAAGACCTGCGCTGGCAATTTTCCACCTAATCTTCGCCTGTTGATAACTACCAGGCCCGAGGATGACATTATCACGCACCTCCAGGATGCCCCGCACATTCTCATCTGGCGCCTGGACAACATCTCATCTAGCATTGAGACTTCTGAAGACATCCGCTTGTATACTCACTATCACCTGATCTCCAGTCGTAAACCGAAGCTGGATGGCATCGATGACGAATGTTGCCGTCGGCTAGTCACCATGTCACAAGGTCTATTTCAGTGGGCATCTGTCGCCTGCAGTCAGATAATTGGGACAGGCAAACCTGGACTGACCGCACGGGAGAGATACGAGTTGCTGGTCGAAGGGAGTTCGGGCCCCAGAGTGGATCGGGAGAGGCTGCTCGACAAGTTGTACTTGCAGGTACTGCGGCAGCTGTTTACGGAGGAGTCTACTGGTGCACTTGAACTGGCGAGATTCAGGTCTGTTCTTGTAGCAGTGCTGACCTCGTTCGAGCCAATGACTCTGGAGAGTTTGAACAATCTGCGCAAGGCCTCAAACAATGCTGGCGAACCGTATTTCGATGCACAAGTCGTCCTACAGTACCTGGGCTCACTCCTGAGCGGCGTTACTGCCTCTGAGTCCCATATCCCCATACGGCCGCTCCATACGTCCTTTCGAGATTTTCTAACAACCAAGCAGAGGAGCCTCGAATTTTTCGTTGACGTGGCAGAGCTGAAAGCACACGAGCGTCTCGGCCTTGCATCCCTACGCATCATGAAAAGGGATCTAGCCTTCAATATATGCAAGCTTGAGTCGTTATACGTGATGAACGAAGATATCCTTGACTTGCCGAAGCGCATCGAGAATCGCATTCCCAGCCATCTCTCGTACTCCTGCCGATTTTGGGCGCGCCATTTAGATGTTGCCTTACCAAATGGGATGGCACTTGAGATCTCTCATCAAATTCGAGAACTATTGGAACCGTTTATAAACGAGAAGCTCCTATTCTGGCTAGAAGTGCTCAGCGTTCTTGGCGGTGTTGCTCTGGCTCTCTCGGCTTTTGCCATTGTTGCACGGGTGTTAAAATCTGTCAGTGCCGTATTCCTCGAATCCTAGAATTATCACTTACCCTCAGGAAAGTCCCAGACCCCAAACAATAGCTTATTAGGCTGTGTCACCGATATCCAAAGATTCCTTACAAACTTTGCATCTGTAATTATCATATCAGCGCCTCACATCTACATATCCGCAGTCCCATTCTCACCTCAACGCTCCTGGATTTCGAAACAATATCTGCCACGACTACCGCGGACACTGCGGGTCCTTAACTCACCCGAAGACTGGCCAGTTGCCCGGGATGTGATGCAACATAGTGATCACATATGTGGCTTTGCGATCTCGGTTGACGGTGCTCGTATCGCAGGGGCGTGCGGCTGGTCAGGAGTTTTTATATGGGACATTCGTACAGGCTTGTTAGATTCCGGATTGTTGAACTGTGGTGGATTTGCTTTGCGCGTCGCATTCTCAGCGGACGGTGCTCGAGTTGCCTATGCTCTGAAGAAGGGGACGATCATTGGTGTATGGGATGTTGAAAGTGGGAGGAACTGGACCATTGCCGAATCCATCTTCGGTCCCGATTCGGATGATGAGGTCGTGTGCCTCACGTTCTCCCCTGATGGAAGGAAGTTGATTGCAGGGTCATGGCACGGGACAGTCGGTGTCTGGGACACGTCAAGTGGAGATGCCTCCGGTGCCATTTTATACCAGTCAATCATGAAGTGTTCGTTTGACTGTGTTTCATTCCTGTCGCACGGCGGCGCTCTCGCGTGTGGATACAAGGAGAAAACAATTGAGGTCTGTAAGTGGGACGCAACCACTCTCCAGCTCACCGAGCAACCACTACACATCGAGGCTGAATCAAGCGTCTCTGCTGTCGGCGTATCTTTCGACGGCAGACATGTTGCTGCCGGTTTAGAAAACGATACCATTTGTCTGTGGGGATTGCCAGAAGGCACACCCATCGGTACCTCAGTCAGCGTGTCCTCGAGGACTGAATGGCGGGTGTGGTGGATTGCTTTCACTCAGGATGGCAGTCACTTTGCCTCAGCTGGGCGTAGGGGTGCTGTTGATGTGTGGAAAATCACTCCGACCGGACCCATTCTTGAGGTCTCTCTCCAAGGACACACGAGTTGGGTGGGGGGCCTCGCATACTCTCCTGACGGAAGACATCTCTTCTTCTGCTCTGACGACCGCACGATCCGGAAGTGGGATGCACACTCGACCAACACACCAGATCCCATCATCCCTCAATCCGCTTCATCTATCGTTGGTGTGCACATTTCACATGACGAAACTCGTATCGCCTCTGTGTCGGAGGACGGGACGGTTCGTTTATGGAATGGCGCAAGTGGAACAGCCATCGGCTCGCCCTCCAGACTACCAACCCGGGAACTCGATGAAGGTATCTATCACTCTGCGATGTCACGAGATGGGACACGCATCATGGCCGTCTCGCGGGGAATGGTTCGGTTATCGGATTTTAAGGGCTGCAAGCAGACTGAGCGGCGGATTGAGCTTGACACATACAAGGACTCTACTGGGGTATTCTCAGCAGACGGCAGTCGAATCTATATCACATCTCGGAACCGGATTTATACCATTGATGTGGATACGATGGAGGAGACCCCCGATTTGTCTACTTGGAAAGCATTCCCAGTCCTATGGTTCTATGGCCCTCCGGTAATTTCCCCTGATGGAGCACAACTTGCTGTCTTGTCCGTGGATATGGATGAGACCGTGCGGTTGCGGATACTAGATTCTCAAACTGTCGAGGAGGTGTCCTTGCCAATGCTTCTGCGTGGCTCGATCTTGTATTGCTGGTGCATTTCCCCGGATTTCCATTACGTTGCAAACATCGGACTGTCTCACGAACCCGATATACAGGTTATGTGTATTGAGGGCGGAATCCTTCAGAAGGATTTGTCGCTCGCTTTCGACCACAGAGGATGGTGTTGCCTTGTGTTCTTGTCGTATACCACTGGGACCCATTTGGCATCTGCCCACGGGTCGGGCATCGTTATATGGGATTTGGTGTCCTGCAAACCTATCATAGGCCCTCTCAGACACTCCAACTCAGAAGCAGATGTAAAATCCATGGCATGCTTGCAAGACGGCAAGCGGCTAGTAGCGGGGTATGAAGACGGTAAAGTACTGGTATGGGACATATCTGTGTTTGGCGACAGCCATTCAGGCCGTAAGTTGTGTTTCAAATTCTATACTACATACGATGACAACTGATGTGTATTATAGATCCTGTGATACCAATTGTATTGTCCTCTGAAGCGGCACACGCTCTTCCACACCCGAAAGATATTCTTTCGCCGAAAGTGGCAGCATTTGAAGCCTATGGCAAGCGGAACCCTATAAACACGGTCGAGATGACAGGAGATGGATGGATCGTAGGCCCAAATTTGCGCCGCTTGCTTTGGGTCCCGCCCGAGCTTCGAGCACGGATATGGCCGAAGATGATGAAGTGGGATCTAACGGGTGGAGAAGAGCGCATACAGCTTGATCTCAGCCAGTTTGCACGCGGACCGAGGTGGGCGGACTGCTACTGCGAGTGCACCGTAGACAGTGATGTTCCCTGATTTCTTCCTCGTTGTCGTATTGATTTCGTCGATTGCAATTTATGATGATACGATCTCGTGCGATTTGGTGTGGTCTTTGGTCGACTGCGATTTACGAAGACGTCATACCATGTGAGGTATCCTCCCGGCGATGAGGACTTCCAAGCACATTTGAAAAGGTGAACGAACGTTAGCGATATGATTGCATGGCGCTGCGACAGTCGACTACCATGAAGTCATTCTTTGTTCTCATCTCAGGCAAGTAACAGCTGCTTCAGTGGGCATTTAGTGCGAGAATTGATCCATCTCGTCGCATAGAATAGTTTCAAATAGGACAGGTCCACAACGCTACCTTATCAAGCCATAGAGCAGATATGAATGTAGTAACCTGGACACGGAGGCCATCAAATCGGCTGGTGAATGCTTTGGGGGATGTCTGTAGCATGTAACAGCCAGGTGTTTGACTACTACTAGTAATACAAGGCAGACGAAAGAGCTATGGATATCCTTCTTCCAATCGATATTTTACCCTTACTGACACATCCCCCCAGCACTAGACCTGTATCCTCGCACGTGTGGGAGTTTCTTTCCCATTGTAAAACCGCTCCCCTTTCGACCAAAGCCAGTCCCTCTTTTCTGCTCTCCGAGTCGCATGTAATCATCGTTACGGCTCCTCGTAATCCGGCAAGGAAGCTAGATATGCATACCCCAACAAACATCGCAGCCGTCGAAATTTGGAGCCAGATCAAGTCTCTTGCGATGGCCGGACGCGTCTTGTACAGGGTCGTCTATGCCTACCGGGTGCTGAATGCCTCATAGGTAGATCAACGCAGTTGCTCCGCGCCATAGTCAAAACCATTAAGCTATTCGATTTCCTTGGATATACACCAGGCGATGGCACGTATATCTATGACAACCGACAATGAAGCGCGGTTTCTGCAATAGAGACGTCAGCAGGCACAACGCACGATAAAATCAACTGCGATCGCACCCATCTGGTGTCACCCATCACCTATCTATACGATCGTCCACTATTCTCTTGTCACTGACGGGCTACTTCGAGCGTCTCCAATCTATCAGCACCGGTACCGCCGTGAGGCATCACCGAGTCGAGGGTTGAGGCGTTGTCCATGTCGTCACATGCCCCAAATTGGGTAGGACAATTTCATCGGTGCTTGCCAGATACCAGTAAATGCGGGTGTTGTTGCTCGTCGAGATCTGGCAAAATATTCTGTAAATCAATAGAATCATCACTCGACATATGAATAATACCGATTCCTACAATATCTAAAAAACGAGCTAGAAGGACCCGAGAACATGTATAGCTTTGATTTTAATCTTGGCATTGTATCTTGGCATTGTATCAACCAGAGGCTGCGAGTGGTGACGAGATTCTGACAACTTTGAATAAAATATTACTTTGATGGCCGAATTCCCAACGATTGGTTTTCTAGTCCGAACAGTGCAACGAATGACGGAGTTGGAGATAACGTCATCCTCTTACCCGGTCACGGTAGGGAGCCAATCCATGAGAAATGAGGGTTGATGAAACAAGACCTAGACACAGCGTGAGGTACAAATGCAAAGGAGCTGAGACGGACATACGTGGCTCGCGGAATGAGTCGGTATTGAATGTGCCAAGACTTGAGACCACACCGTGACAGGAGGAAGATGTTAACGTGAGAATGAGGATGAGGTGAATCCTAGGCATTGAGTCATTTATCATTTATAGTACCGAGGTCGTGCAGTAGTATAGCGTAGTAGAGATCACTATATTCTTTGCCTAAAGAACCAGCAAGGACGAAGAGTGTCTATCATACCAGGTTGGGTGATCCTACAAGTATTGAACCGTGAATGCTTGAATAAACGGTATCTGTAGAGCAACGTCCAGTACTTGACTTGACTTGTCAAAAGAAAAAGAACCCGGCTTCACATCCACCCCATCGACCTTCACAGAACGTGGAGTCTCGTTGACGCCCAGGAATTTGACTCTGGCGACATTCACTCCCAAAGGGTATCCGAATGAACCCTTCACCGCAAGATTCCCTTTTGCATAACTCAACTGGACCTGCGTCGTCGCCTTCGGAATGATGGATACCCCGTCGTCGGCGTACAGTGACCCTGAAGCCTGGTCATGCGTGTCTGGGGCAACAATAATCTCGAAATCCGTATTCCGGAGCGCAGTGGTTGTCATCGCGCCCGTCTCCCGCAAAGGCAAGATTGCACCACCACGAATATGCAGGGGAATGGAGGTAAAATTCACATTATCCACCGCCGTAGATGATCCGTGGCCTTGGAATGGCGCAAGGGTGAGGAAGTCGTAGAAGATATCGTCAGGGAAGTAAGCGCTAACGGTTGTCGAATTCTCTTCGGTGACGGGAGATACAAGGATAGAGTTACCAAAAAAGAATTGAAGATCGATAGGATATGTTGAACGGTCCTGAGGATATATGTACCACAGAGGATTGAGGATCGGAGTGCCGTCCAGATGAGCTTCATGGAATGCTGTATAGATGTAGTCCAACAGACGGTATCTAGTAAATTCTCAGTCAATAAGTACAATCGCAAGCGATATCTGTCAAATACCCTCTCACCGAATATCCAGAACGTTACGTGCAGCTTGCGCGACAGTTGACCAACGATAGAATTCTTGACTAATAGAGGCCGCATCATTATGCTTTGAGTTACAACAATAGGTTAATTCAAATCTGCCATGTCGTCGATATTAACACATTACTTACGTTGCGCATGAAAGGATAAAAGGCCCCGAGCATAGCCCATCTGGCACAAAGCGTCTCCGTAGTATTTTCAGCTGTGTATAGAGAAGTAAGATGTTATCCCCACAACGACACTGCAATAGATCATACCATATCCACAGATATCAGCCCCAACCATCGGCACCTGGTAAACTCCAGCCATCCCGAGGATTCCTGCGATGGAAGCACGATAGTGATCCCACTGGCTGAAATTATCTCCTAGCCACTTCCCGACCCGAGATCCCGCACCTGCGAACGTCGATCGAGTAATGACAACCGTACGGAGTCCAGGACGACGAGAAAGCATAGCGTTGTGTGTTGCTGTCGACATCATAGTGCCATAAAGGTTATCTATGAGAGTTCGTATCAGAACACGCTATGCACCAACGGGTTGAACGTATCACGAACGAGTGTCGTATTCAACGAGACCGTTCGCATGCTTGGCGTTGGTCTGATTTTATTCCTTCAAATCAATGATCAATGCAGAGAAAGATCCCGCCAAAACTTACATACGCTGTCCGGTCTGATAGAACACCGATGCCAGCGTCATTCTGGATTTGATACGGAGGGTTCAGGAGATCGTCCCCGGTATGATCTACTCTCTTGCGCAGCGCCATCATGTTGACTTGGGCGGATGCGATCTGCCCGAATATGGGGGCGTTTGGATCCGGCGGAGGTGTGCTTCGGCTGGGTGGGAGGTCTTGTTCTATTGCTTGCTGAAATGGATCCGTGCATGGATAATTGCAGAACTAGCAAACGGGAGTGAGATGAGACAGAGCGCCTTAGTAGCAGGTTTCCATTCCACGCACGCTAGAGGGTTCGTTCATGTCTATCCAGGCGCCATCAATATCAAGACCGTTGTCAGGATTGTAGAATAACTCGAATTCATTGGACCAGTAGCTATCACCAAAACGATGTCAGTTCTGTGATACTTGCAGGAGTAGCCAGACATACTCTTGCGCCTGTGGATTGAACCAATCTTTGGGGGCGAGTTGAGTTTAGTTATATCTTCGTATGAGCTTCGCTTACCAGGGAACACAGTCACACCTTCAAAAAGTCTCGATAAATCACAGATACGGATTTCATATTATCAATGACGTACCAGGCCATACGAGGCCTAAACTATCGCTTCCATTTTCCGCTTTCAACCAGATATCCATCTGGGAACCTCGGTCGAACGGCCCATATCCCTCTCCAGGGAGGTAAGCCACGGCAGGGTCTGTCATTAGCACTAATAATCAAATAAATCTCTTGTATATTTCAAACAGTCAAGACGGGACTTTACTTGCCATATTTTTGATCATGAGAGTGCAGATGGTCGATGATCTCCCGCATTCGTGATAGGGGGAAATAGTCCGGGTCAACCGTAAATATACGGCGATTATACATGTAATCTAGATTTAGTTCAACAATAGCTCTAAAGTGAGAGAACTAGTAAATAGCTCACCGATATCGGTCCACATCGTCTCCAACGGAATATTGGCTGCAGAGTAGTTCGCAATGGCTCCCGCAACATCCAGATAATCTGAAACGGATAATCATTACCCTTACATTTCCCTCTCATCAGCAAAATCAATGAACAGACCTAGGTAACCAAAGCGGCATTGATGGAACCCAAACGACCAATAGGGCACTTCTGCAGGCGTCCCAACAAGTTCTGCATACTGCCGAGCAACCTCTGTGGGATCAGTGGTACTCCCAGCAAGGAAGTAAAAGTCCAAAACTCCGCCAATGACGTTATATTCAAGCGATGTTCCATCCGTATCATTGATTTTGATGTCCATACCATTAGAATTCAGAAGAAACACCCCATGTGTGCCCGTGGTGCGATGTTCAAAGTAGATCGGATGGTTTCCGTACAGGTTACTCCCGGTGGGAACGCCATATGCATCTCTCGACCAGAGAGTTCGTGTGGTGTTATGCGTCGGGAGGCGGAACGTGTCTGTGTGTTCGCCCAGACCGTAAATATTCGCGTTGTCCGGCAAGCTCGTTTTGACGCGAAGATACTGGGGTTCGAATATGATGGAGTGTGATGCCGTGGAGAAGAGGACTTCGGAGGTGGAGCTCCGATATATTGAGAAGGAAAAGGGTGATGCGGTGTAATTGAAGCGGATTTCTGCGTTGTGAGCGGACACGGAGGGTGAGATCGCAGGGCGGGGGAAGACAGTTTCCGGCACTTCATATCGGGTTGAGGAAGCATCCGTGATCTTGATATGAATTCGGGTAGCTACAGCAAGTGCATATGTAAAACATAAAACGAAAGAAGCTACAGACTCACTTGTTTCGTATGTGACCTCTAGACTCAACGTTTCAATGTCCGCGCCAAAAACGTTACAGGGGTCTCCGGACAGAGTAAGATCTGCAGTCAACTTGGAGCCCTCAGAGTTGATACTGCTAGCCTTGTAGCCTGGACATCCGTCTAGGACTTTCGGATTGGTGACTGTCGCCCATACGCTCCGCGTGAGGACAACGGCGCAGACAATGATGCTGAGCTTCATGCCGGCCGATAATAACAAAGTCGCTCTCATGTTTACTGATCCCATAGTGATGCTTAAGTAGTTGGTGAGCGGCTGGTAATTGACCGGGCACGGTCTTCGAGTCCATAGGCGCTTTACGTTTTCTGGTCACAAGCCGCATTTCAGGTGATGAGAAAGTCTTCTTCTCTGATCGCTGCAGGCCAAATGGGCCAGAATGGAACAAGCAGTTGACTCACCACATTCAGGACATGGTCACCTGAGATTGTAACACGATGTCACCACCTCTCACCGCGGCCAACCTTCTCCATATGCGTTGGGTGTGTTCAGACGTGTCGTAGTCGAGATTTGATACCGAATAAGAGTACTCGAAAGGCGATCATGTATACCATTCAGTGATCACGGTAAAAGCGACTGCAACTGTGCTACGCAAAAATGAACGTGAGTGCTCTGGATATGATGTGAACTGTGAACTGTGTTGTTGAAATTGTGCTGCTCAGGACTGACCGTATATTGTTCAGGCATGATATTCTGCCATTTAGCAAAGCACCGTATGAGACGCGTGCACTGGTCTCTCAAGAGTCGAGTCAATGTTGTCGTACTCAAAGACGTCGGTTTATCGGCTTATATCGGGCGCTGATTATGACAATGCGGAGATCGCCGATCTCCCATTTTCAGCGGCTAATGATGCGCCGCCCCATTTATAGACAAGGGCCCCGCGCATGCCCCCAACTGCAACATTCCAAAGTTTGAACCGCCGGTGGACTATGAAGTCCGGTACATTCAACATGATGGCGAATCTGTATCCCAATTAATATTGTCTTTCATGAGAGCAACTAAGTACGTGTTTCGCAACAGACATGCAAATATATATGTACCATGACAATACATCTCACCTTCGGCCGCCGTTCGAGATCTACAGTTTAGCAGCCATGGTCCGCCCCAACATTAGCGGTGTCATCCACAGGATAGTATCACGTCACATATCAAATCTTAAGGCTGCGCACTGGCCAATGGCGTATATAACTGCAGAGCACAGCGCTCACTGAGAGCGACTCGTATCCTAGACTCAAGCAACGCTATACACCGTTCTTGAAATGTTGATTGATAATCTTGGTGGTGAGTCATCTGTTGGAGCGGGATGCCATATGTCTACTGAATATAAACTCATCAAACAACAGGAACTCTGCTTATCGGGCTCACCGTCTCTTTATAGTGTGTCTTTTGTATATTCTCAAAGTCTATTAAGAATCATATTCGATAGTTCTGACTGTGTTCTATAGCAGTTATGGCTTGATCACCGCCCAGGCAGGTTTCTACTTCATCAACTATCATGCGACAGATAGCATGTCACTTAAAGTCTGGGTACGTACTTCAAATTTTCAACTTACCTGCCCCTCTAAAAAGCGTCACAGGTTTCTGTTCTCTGGCAAGTTCATCTCCTCGTGTCTTGAATTTATTTAACCCCCGACAGGTTGTTGATTACTGTGTATGTTGTACTGCGTAAGTTTTCGAGTTGCGAATACTACATACTGAAGATATTCAACTACTTTGGTGTCAAGTTTCGCTTTCGGTCTACGTCGAGCTGGTCAGCCTGCCTTTCCTGGTGCAACACAACTGATTAATGGTTGACCTTCAGGTCGTACAAGTACATATGAGCGGATCATCGTATTCCTACCAATGGTCTCCGTAAGTACTAACCCAGATGTGTCGTTGAATCGCAACAAGTAAACATCGACCTGTCTTTTCAAGGTTGCTATCGGTTAGTTCTTCAATGACCGTGAATTCCGGGAGCCAAAGGCTTATTTATTTTGGCGATGTGCATGACAGACGGCATTCATCCTTAACGTACGTCGCGATCTTGTCTTGCCATCCGTCTACTTAGACCCAACCAATGTGAAGCTCCTGATCGTTGTTCTGATTCAAATGTGAGTCAATTCCATGTCGAATTTGTGCGCTATGCTCAATAAATCGCCAGTCACTTTGCCCATAAAATCCAAAAGCGTGAGTTGTGCCTCATGTCGAAATTGTCTGAACCTAGTACCCTCTAAGCCCCCCCCCTTTAGTTCTCGCCAATCGGTATCGATCATGGATTGTGATACCTCTGGTGAGCGCATATATCATAACGTTCGTATCTTCCATGATAAATCATCATTTATTTATCATCAGCTGGTACTGTTTTTTGTTCGATTTAGTGGGTATTAGTTCAGATTACTAGCCAGGCGTACTATTCTCACCAGCGATGCGATGCATTTACAAAGTGTCCGGAATAGGTGAGTTTATGATCATCTTTGTCTACGGTCATCTGATATAT
>MLYV02001056.1:0-28743 GCA_001913855.2 Hermanssonia centrifuga
ATAAAACTCAAAAATAAGTTGAAAAGAGTATAAACTTTATTTATAATTTTCAATATAAAATTCTGGTAAAAATTCAGAAAAACTTCCTGATTTTATTTGATGATATGTTGTGACAAATCTAAGATATTTTTGACTCAACATATGCTTTAAATCTTATCTTACTTTTCTTGTGCAAGATGTTTGTAAAAACTGAAGGAAATCTGATCAAAACATTAATTTGATAGATTTTTTGCTGAAGGTGTAATAAGATTTTAGGGTAGACAAGCTAAGACAAAATTTAAAGCATATTTTGAGTCAAAAATATCTTAGATTTATAACAAAATATCATCAGATAAAACTGGAAAGTTCTTGTGAATTTTTACCAAAATGTTATATTGAAAATTGTGAATAAAGTTTATACTCTTTTCAACTTATTTTCAAGTTTTATTGTAGCTAAAAATCCCCACAGATATCCAGTGACTGTTGAACTGGAGTGTTCAAAACAGAGTCGGAGAGCGGCACCAAGACCGTATAGCGATTGGGCGCGACCGGGATCTGATGTATGCCATCCATCTCTTGAGGCGGATTCAGTAGGCGAGAGGGCGAGAGATTCCCGATAATACTTGATTGACAGCTCGAGATCTCCAAGTTTGTCCTGTAGCTCAAACCGCGTCTGCAGAGCACCAGCATACCCACGTAAGAATTTATTCCTATTTGGGTCACTATAATTGTCAGAACTAAGACCGCGGCCGAAGATCTCTATTGACTCGTCGAGATCTTCGAGCCTGGCCGACTTCTGGTAGCGAAGCATGAGATTAACCGCGAGTACATTCAAAGACGAATTCTTTGATTGCTGCTCGGATTGAAGTGCAACTAGCTCGCGCTGACGATCAATAGCCGCATCGATATCCTCCGTCACGGTCCGACCTTGCTTCGCAAACCTGAGTATGAGAGCGTCTGTGATACTCTCGAGAAACTCTGGTCGTCTCGGATCATCGTCTGCACAGATTGAAAGCGCCTTCGTCTGACAGTCTACCGCCTCATCAAGATCCTCTAAACGTCCCTGCTCCTTGAAGCGAAGCACGAGAGCATCTCCAAGTCGATTGATGAGAGAAGCAATGTAACCGCCATTACGCATCGTGGATGGTAATTGAAGCAACTGGCGCCGAAGGTCGATGGCCTCATCGATGTCCTGGATTTGAGTGGTATCTTCAAACCTAAGGACAAGAAATGCTGCGAGGTCTTCGAGCAAATCAGAATATCTCCTCCTGTGGCTGGTCCAGTCAGCATAGCTCTCGCTGTCCTCGTCAAGGCCCCCAAGCTTTGCTAGTGCTTGGAAGCGAGACTTTTCGGAAGTCTCTTCGGATATATCGAGGTCAACTGCCAGAGTGTGTATTGCTTCATCGTCGCCCTCGCTTGTGTCATTCTGTCCTGAAAAGCAGATTGAGAGGGCCTCACGCTGACATGTGATGGCATTATTGAGGTCCTCGATATCACTTCGCTCTACGAACCGTCTCGAAAGATGACGCGCAGTCATCCACAACGAGAATTGTCGGACTGGATGGTTTCCGGGGAGTATATCCAAGAAGAAGCGATGATCAGAGGTGATTGGTTTATGGATCTGAGACGATATGGAAGGATCTGGAAAGAAGGGAGATTCCACCGTCCCTGAGAAGGTTTCGGAGGAATGGGGGCCACTGGACGAAGTGGCAAGTGTTACACTTGACTTAGTATGATGTAATGGCTCCGTTTTCTTGGTCTATGTTATGCTTAGCTTCCTCCAGTCAAACTTGAAGGTCGAGGAAAACAGGTACGGACCTCGATCAGAGGAGCTCCTTCTACCATTTTGATCTTTTTTCACGACGGGGGCCGAGCGAGTCTAAACAGATTGGATAATATCTCCCTCCGATTTGGAGACTATCTCCTTCCGATTTGGAGTCAATATGGGGAGGGTGTGGAGAATGATAGGTCTGATGGATGGAGAATGCAAAGCTTCAGACTGTTGAACCTTGAAAAATCAATCAGCGATTGTGAGTTGGATGATAAAAACCTGCTTCTAACGTTTACACCTTCAGACAGTCAGAGTCAAGGGGCTTAAGCGCGAAAGAACCACCTTGCGCAGCTGATACATCGATGTGATCCACGGCGTCAGAGCGGGCACCATTGAATAGGATGACGCCGCCATTGGCTAAGTTTATGTAGAGAGTGATTCAGATCCCTGGAGCTTGCTTCCCTGTTTGGATATATCATATCATGCATGATGGACAAGGTTTGCGAATGCAATTTGCGCACGATAAGCTCTGCAGAGAGTACAATGCAGCAACCGCTAGTACCAGAGCTCTTCGTACTGCAGAAAACATCCTGAAAGAGCCCTCGGTGCCGCTTGTATAGTTTACTGCGTATTGAGGGATATGTTGGCGATCAATGAGACTTGAGTAAATGGTATGCATGACGGACCAGCGTATTGTATGTTCACAGAATATGTTATTGTCGGTTTTGGTAGCCGTCATTTTCGACGGCTTACAGCATGCTATGCGTTCTTCGGTAGTCCTGAAATGCCAAGAATCATATTGATTAGAATGGTTACTTGGTTGTCCGGTAGATCGAAGAGTTACGTACGCAACGCGCTCACATGGCTTCCAGGTGATTTTTCGAGTCGGGCTGCATATAAATGAAGAATAATCTCAAATTCCCATATGAACAAAGGTTGCCCAGCGACGGAGAGGGATTCCTTGCTGCCGCATGTTCTGCGTAGCAACGTGTATAGCCTGAGCAGAGTCTCGAATATCCACCTGTGCCAATCCACTTCGTAACATGTGCTTGTAGAATGCCTCGGCAACTACTGGACCGTCCCTGTCGTTCATAGTCCAGAGAGTCCCAACTACCGAACGAAATCCACAGAATTGCATCGCTGCAGCCAGACTGAGAACTTCGTCAGGGGCTTTGGATTCTGCTGCGGCGCTATGACAAGCCGCGAGGAAGGCAAATTCTGCACGTGGAAGCCTAGCTTGGATAATGCGACGGAGGGAAAGACGTTGCGCGTTGTGAAGAACAAAGCCGGATTCAAAGGCTGACTTGGTGTCTATTGTCCCATGGCAAGCAAAGTGTACCCATGAGTGGTGCTGAAGATCAGCAACCACCACATCAGGGGTTGCATCCTCTCGGTCGCGTATCTGAACATCTCTAAGAAAGATGCTCTGAATTCTTTGAAACTCTTGTTTGACCTAGAGAAGTAGGAATCGCCAGGATGTTTTAGGTCTGGAAGCTAGGATAAGATAAATTCAAATACTCACATGCGACAAGGTATTAGATTGCCCGACACCGAGCAGGTTGACCCGGGCTACCCCAGCAGCCGTCTCGCGGGAAGTGATGAGAGACGATAAAGTCGGAATATAGGATGAGACATAGGAATCAGGAAATCCTTCAACCAGCATGCCCTTATCATATATACCAGCAGCATGGAGAGGAAGGGTTCCTAGCTTGCCAACTGGGCACCACCAAACGCGGGAACCTATCGGCAATCCCATGTTTCGCAGCGCATTCACGATAGGCTTGCATATCTCGTTCCAAAGGATTCGCAGAATGCCGCCCATATCAACGCTGCTCGGTCGATTCGGAACACCGTAGCGCTCGTCATCTCTAGCCGTGCGATCTACTTCCAATAAGTTGAGCGACAACTTGTTTACTGCTCCATATACCCGACCAGCAAGTGACACTTGGAGTAGAGGGTAAGTCGTAGAAAGAATCAGTACGTCAGAGCGATACTGGTTGATGTTTAAGAGGATGACGGGGCCTTCTTTTGCTGTCGATTGTAGGAATTTGAATGGAGCAGCTTTGAGGAATGTAGCAAACCCATCCAACTGTCGGATATCCGATATTATCTTCTCAAATGTGCTCGAAAGCTCGCGATTTCGCGACATCTGAGTATCAAAATAGACCCGACGATCAGTCGTATCGGTATCGGAAGACAGAAGGAGTAACTCAAGGGAACGGCTCGTCTTCTCAAACGCATCGGCCAGGCCTACGTTTTCTTCACGCAGCTTTTCAAGTGGATGTCTGTAGCCACGTATTCGGGACCAAAGCAAAGCTCTTCCCTGCTCCAGCATCTCCACAGCAGTTCCCAGTTTCCCCACCTCAATTGCGCTTGAAGCAGCATCCGATGCGAGGTCGGCAATGTCCTCGGCGAGAAACTGATGCTGCAACTCCATCGTAGGAGTTGTAACCAAACATCTATCAAGAAGTTCCAGAGCTTTGCTGTACGCTTCAAGGGCAGACGGATGACCTACAGTACGAGCTCGGCGTGCCCACTCCTTTGCACTGTGCAGCCGGTGTCTGGGATTAGAAGTGTACTGGTAGACCGCTTCCCGGAATAGTTCAAAGGCCTCTTCGCATCTGCCAACATCATCATATGAGGCGGCCAGGGCCATAAGGGAAAGTGACAGCTGAGGGTGTGAGGGACGGCGTGCAGTCACAGCCTGATGGCGTAGTGTCAAAATCTCTTGCTGGTCCTCAACCTGGCGCAGCCGTTCATAACGTCTGTGAAGTGAGCTCGCCAGATTGATTAGCAAAGTCGCGTGGTTTGCGCGCTCTGTGTGTGAAAGGGAGAGCGCTTCGCGCGAGAGGTTGATTGCCTCTTGGAGATCAACAATTTGGTCCAGCTGCTCGAACCGGAATGTGAGTGCGTTGGCCAGATTGATGAGATAATTCGATCGTCTGGGATGCGAAAGCAAACAAAGGGATAGAGAATGTCTGTAATGAACAATGGCCTCCTCCAGATCGCTCAACCGACCCAGTTGTTGGAAGCGAATCTGGAGATGACCTCCAAGATTGTTGAGGAGTATGTGATAATCGATTTGACTTGGAGAGACGGATGAAAGGATTTCCCGATGAGCGATAATAGCGTCTTCTAAGTCTCCTGTTCGGCCAAAAAGCTGGAACCGAGTGGTTAGCACGTTAGATATGTTGTTGACACTGCTGGGGCGCTCAACATCTCCTTGAGGTCTGAGCTTGAGAGCCTCACGATGGCAAGCTATGGCCTCTTCTAAATCCTTGATTTCCCCCGAGTTCTTGAAGCGAGTATGGGTGACAAGTCCAAGATCGTTCATTATGATAGCACGCTGAGCGTGAGAGCAAGCGAAAGGAAGTGCATTACGAAGGTGCATGAGCCCTTCGTCCATATCTTCCGTCCGCCCACCATGTTCAAACCGGCAAAGAAGGGTAGTCGCAAGGTTGGATAGGTGTTGATATTGGTTAAGTGAGCCCGAGCTGATAGTAATTGCTTCGCGGCGATTTTCGATAGCTTCATCTAGGTCTTCTGCCTGCCCAAATTTCGAGAAGCGTGCGAAGAGAGCGGTAGCAAAGTTCCCCAGAACTTCAGCTCGATCAGGATGTCCAGTAGGACACAAAGTTGAAATTTCATTACACTGTTGGATGGCATCATCAAGGTCCTCGGACCGTCCAGTCATCTCATACCGGCTAAGCAACATCCCAACGAGGTTATTTGAAACGTGAACGAGAGTCGTAGGACCAAGAGAAAGACATCCTATAGCCTCGTTGAGATCGTCCAGGCGACCGTTTAGCTGGAAACGAACATGCAAAGCATGCCCGAGATCCTCTTGGAACGAGGAATTATTAGGAAGAAAAGTAACAGCTTCACGAAGGCTTGAAATTGCCTCTTCAAGATCCTCAGCTTGTTGAGAATGCTCGAAACGGGCGTCTAACGTAACACCCAGGCCATGCAGGGAGGTGATACGGCTGATACTAGAGGTGCGTCTGTCATCCACGTCGCTATGAAATTCAGAAGGGGATGCGAGAAGCTCTCGGTATACCTTGACAGCAGCCTCGACGTCGTCAAGTTTCCTCGAGCGTTCATAGCGCTCTTGCAGGCACCTGGCTTGGTCGTGCATTAGTGCGCGGCGATTTGGGTCCTCCTGGTCACAAGTAGCAACCGCTTGTCCATAAGCACCAGCTGCTGCCGCTATATCTTCCATCCCTGACAACTCTTTGAACCGCAGCATAAGGGTGTCCCCGAGCGTGTTCCAAGTTGATGAAATGGAATGGTGAGGTTTCCTTCCATCCTTGTTCTCGGTAGACCACAAAGTGGTTGTCTTGCGTAGGCAATCAATCGCGTTGTCGATGTCCCCTAGCCGGCCCTGTTTCTCGAAGCGTAGTACGAGGCATTTTATGAGGTCGTCGACAAATGCCACATATCTTTCATCGTCCACAGAGAGCTTCTCAATAGCTTCTTTATGAAACTGGATTGCCTCGTCGAGATCTTCGGACCGCTCGGCACTCTCAAAACGGAGCAGCAGGAGGTCCCCCATTTGGCTGAGAAGAAGAGGAAGATCACAAGCACTGAGACCCTCCTTTTGCGGGAGCGAGAGGACCTCGCGCTGTCGAAGAATAGCCTCGTCTATATCCTCGAGGCGCTCATGCTTCAGGAATCGAAGGCCGAGGGACCTCACGTAGTCCTGAAGGAAGATGATTCGATCGCTCTTTGAGCACAGCGCTATCGCTCTGGTATAGCTCTCCACTGCCATCTCCAGATCACCCCAACTCTCCAAGTGGTCAAACCGAAGCATTAGGGCATCTCCAAGCATATGGAAAGAACTGGAAAGAGCGCGGTTGGTTTCGGTTTCATCCTTTATAAGCCCTTCCTCGTCTGAAGGAGGCAGTGTAACAACCTCTTGTAGGAAACCGATACAGTTTTTGATATGTTCTGTATCGCCGGTCTCCTTGAAGTGGTGCATCGATACTAACGCCAGCCTCTCCAGCAGGTCGTATCGCGAGGAATGATTTGAAGGAAGGACACGGAGGGCTTCTTGGTGGTACCGTGATGCCTGCGCGATGTCACCATCGTCCACGCTATCTGAATGCGAAATTATGACGGAGTCGTTATGCATCACAAGTACAGCTCGGAGCCAAGTATGACGATAATGATACGATTCGTGAGATGATCAAAGATTCATTCTTTCGAGTACGACCGTCTAAAAGCATTGGATACCCAAAGAGATTAAGTCAACAGTCTCATCCACTAATCTGAGCACTAACCTCTGTGTGGTGCCTTTGCTGATGCCGCTTCTTTTCTATCGCTCAAGATTTTCTTCAGGTTCTTTCTACAAGCACCTCGAATCCCGCTGGATTATTCGAGTGGTAGTAAGAGCAAGCCTGGGGGCGCTCCGTTTGATTGAAAAGATATCCGGTGCGCTCCCGGCGGAGTAAAATAGTATCTGCGTTGGCTACTAAGTCAGAATTTGAAGCGCATATACTAACAACGTACCCTTCAAGACCACATCTACAAACAGCCGGTATATTTCACCACTGCGCAAGGATTTAGTGTCGTCGACCTCAGTTCAAAAGTAAATCCTCTTGAGGTCGTCTCCTTAAACAGCAAGCACATGGCAATGAGTCACGTGGCTCGGCACATCGGCATATCGGGAGCAGCCGAAAATAAGAGTGAGTTGCAACCTCTTGAGTCTCAACGGTATTCAAGTTTCAACCGTAAATTTCAGGTTTCAACTTCTCAAATTGCGAAACTTGATGTGCTATCTGAATCACCATGAAAGCCAAAATCTGTGTCTAAGATATCCTGGACGTGTGGATATACGAGGTAAAGGGAGAAAGTATATTGTGCACCATCGTACGTGGCTCTAAAGTTGATTTTGTTTCCGCACCGAGTATAGATTGTGTCAGGAAATATACATGGTTCTGACATACACCATTCCTCCCTTCAGATCGCAGTCCAAGGCTTGGAACACGGTATGTATCAATGGCGTATCAGCCACGTTTTCCAGGTTATATCTTTTCACTTGTGCCAATACTTAGTTCGGCCCCACCCACCACCACCGCGAGTTACCAGTCAATTTACACTGCTGTCCCAATGGGCCTTCTTTGCTACCAAACACGCTGGCCTATGACGCATCTTGCAACGTTGTGCATCACATCAACACCAGGTAAATAGCCACGGAGCGCCAGAATGAAGGGAACCTCGGGCTTTCAGTCAATCCAGATGACGGTTTATACGAAGCCGGAACTGATGTCCCAAACCACCATTCGAATTAGACGTCAAAGCTGTCGAACTGGAATGCTGCTAGCTGAACGTGGAAAGGTGTGTCGCATGGTGATTAACCTTGAATTCGAATAAGTACCACGGGTGAACGGAGTTGTCCTCTCTAGAACCTTCCCATCCTACCGTGACTCCCTTCCTTCCCAATAAACGAATGACATCTATCAAGGATTTACGCATTGCCATTGTCGGTGGTGGTGTATGCGGCTTAACATGTGCTATTGCGCTTGCTAAGAAAGGTATACACGCTCATATCTATGAGGCTGCAGTACGCATCTATAATATTGAAATCTCATCCGTTCTCCTTGCTGAAAATGCATTAGGCAGAGTTTGGTGAGATCGGGGCAGCTATCGGTATCGGTATGAGGTCTTCCTGATATGTTTGGGATGAATGCTCAATCGTAATTATACTAGGTCCAACCGCCGTCAGGGTTCTTCACAATTTGGACTTGCTCAAAGATGTATTGACCAAGGCGGATGCATCTGATCCGAACACAGAAGTTAGCTGGTTCCAATTTCGATCGGGCTTGGATGATCATGAGATTATCTACGAGGTGGAAAATGCTTCGCTGCTATACCGGGCCTGACATCTGACACCTAATTAGTACGCTCTAAAACCGGGAGAGGAAAGCATTGGCATGCACAGGTAGCTATTCATATGCATCTCTACAATTATAGCAGTTATTCAATCACAGGCTCAAGGGCAGCGTTCCTTGATGCATTAGTAGATCATGTCGACCCTCAACTCACCCACTTCAACAAGCGTTGCATCAACGTAGCTCCCTCTACAACGGATTCGTCTCGTCTCACTCTCTACTTTGCGGATGGAAGCAATGATGAAGCAGATATTGTTCTCGGAGCGGACGGGATAAAAAGTGCTGTTCGCGCCGCCGTCGCTGGGGCTGATCTGGGCAAAACTCTGAAATTCAGCAATAATGTATGTTATCGTGGCCTTGTTCCGACCGAGATCGTCAAGGCTGCAGGAGTCAAGCTAAACTTCGTCATCCCCCGCCCTATATGCTTTGTGGGAAAAGATAGGGTGTGTGATTCTCCACTTTTGAATTTTAGACGAGTGTTTTCCTCACAAGATGGATAGCATATCATTGTATTCTCGATCAAGAATGGTCTACTGGTGAGTAATAGTATTCCATTCCAGAGATGCAGCAGCCAACGTCTGCATTCCAGCTCAACGTAGTGGCGTTCGTCGCTAAACACGACATTCCCCCGAGCGAAGTGGAACCAAACAGTTCCACCGTTGTTCATGCCACGACTGAGCAACTTCTCAAGGATTATGAAGGCTGGGGAACCGATGTAATTGGTCTCCTGGGCTGCATAGAACAACCGGATAAATGGAATATCAATGTCGTGTATCCTCCCTTACAGTCCTACGTAAAGGGAAATGTTGCTCTGCTTGGAGACGCCGTGGGTATCGCAGGTTTCCCCATACATGTGCCAAGTATTGATAACTTTTTTTTTACTCTCAGGCGCACGGAATGCTTCCTCATCTAGGGGCAGGCGCGGGGCAAGGAATAGAAGACGCGTATCTCCTTGCGCAACTCTTAGGTCACCCTCAAGCTACGTCTGAGAACGTCGAGGCGAGTGGCAACTTCCACACACTTTCTATTGTATCTGCTGACAGTTCTCTGCGCAGTCAATATTCAAAGTTTACGACGCAATTCGTCGCCCGCGAGCTCAAAAGGTCTGGGATGGTAGTGTGCACGCTGGGGAGATTTTTGACGGTTGTGGTCCAAGCGGGTTTACACCGGAAGGCCTCCGCCAAGATCTCTCTGGTATGTGGGATTTTGTGTGGACTCATGCCTTAGATGAGGATTCCAAAAGTGCGGCAAAGATGTTGCAAGAGCAGGGAGTCTTTACTACGTTGCACAAATTATAGAGATCTGCTGTCTAGACTTTAGCTTATATTTCTCTTTCCGGAAGGATTGTTGGGGATAGGACAGCTTAACTCAATGCTGTAGAATTTGGTCTTGAATACATGAAGACATTTCTATTGCGCTTTCCTCGCGAGTGACCGGCGCTTCAGTAATAAGCCGCCCCGGCTGTCCCCGAGTCAATATAAGTTGTTTCAGGTTGTTTCTCGCTGTCAACGCGGCCCTGAGGCCTGACCTTAGGCTCGGAGACTCCAGTATTGAACTTCTTCTCGTCCGGTGGATTCTCCAATGACAGCGTCGGACACCCCTGGCGAGCTTCATGATCTAATCCCAAGTCTTTTTTTTCATTTATTACTACCACAATATTGGCGGTGATTGCTTCATAAAAAACCAGTACGGCGAAACGACTGAACACGAACTTGGATGGCTCGCTCTTGTTTGCCACAATCGGTCCTGGATTTCCTAACCATCACTTCGTGACGCTTTCAAGAAGATGTCGACCAGCTCGACGCTTACTGCGATACTAGTTTTACACCTCGTATCTTCAACGACTGCATCCTTCACTCGGCGTGTACCATGGTTCTCCCTCTAGTACCATTTCTTTCTCGAAATTTTCCCTACATCTTCAGATATCTGTCACGGTTGCCTCATTAACTCATATCTACGGTACCGAGTAAAATCTGCGCCACCAATCGATGGCCGCAGTCACTTTTCCCCTTCATCTTTGATGAATAGGAATATGAGTCTGATTTGAGTCAGACTGTGCTGCGACTTTCCGAATGTCAACAATACGGGTGCGCATTCTGAATATTGTCTTGTCTTGGAAATTGACATATTCAAAGTTGAAGTTGACAGTATCCCGGCGCCAAAATAACTGTAGAGTCAACAGACAGGATATCCACCGCCCGCCGTAGGCACCGAGACGCAGCTTCGAACCCTGTCTGGTCTGCAAGGGGGACTAGAGTCAACCAGATTCAACCATCACGACATTGCTATAGATCCACTCGCTGAGTTCCAAGCACAAAGCTCACCAATCCCAGCACATTGTGTCTTTACTGCTTACGAGCTGTGAAGATATGAGCTGCAGGATAGGCTGCTGTCTGGAAAGATGTTCGCTTTCTCGCGTGAATCTTAACTTCGCAGCCACCCTTCCGGCTCCGCACTGAATAATGTGTCTGATATTGCAGCCCTGTATAAGCTGTATAAATGGTCTAGCTGCGTGGTAACACTGCTCAAAACAACTTGTCCAATTGACCCCTCCTATCTAAAAAAATGGTTCTCAAACTCATTGGTTTCTCTTTATCCACTTGCACACGCCGAGTCGCCACAGTTCTCGAGGAGAAAAATATTCCATACGAACTTATCCAGATCGACGTCTCCATAGGCGAGCACAAGTCTCCCGCTCACCTCGAGAGGCAACCGTTCGGCCAGGTTCCCATCCTCGATGACGACGGCTTCATTCTGTACGAGAGTCGTGCCATTGCCCGGTATATTGCACTCAAGTACCGCGATCAAGGTACTCCGTTGATCCCGGATCCCAGCGATCTGCAGGCATGGGCGAAGTTTGAGCAGGCGGCGAGTATTGAGTTGAGTAACTTTGACCCGTTTGCGAGCGGAATCGCTGTGGAGAAGGTGTTCAAACCGTGAGTTCTTTTGTATCGATTTCTTGCTCAAATTCTGACTTTTCTATGTGGATTTCGCATACAGCATGCACGGTATCCAATCTAGCCAGGAGATGATAGAGCTATACGCAACTACTCTTGCCGCTAAGCTCTATGGCTATGAGACCATCCTGTCCAAGCAGAAGTACCTCGCTGGCGATGTACGTAACTTTCTTTATTCACTGTCGTACTGAATATCTCACCTCTATATGGATCGTTGTCTTTAGGAGATCACTTTGGCTGATCTATTTCACCTCCCCTACGGGGCGTTCATCGGGAAACTGGGATACAGCTTCCTTGAGTCTGGCGAGTATCCCAACGTCACCAGGTCAGTGAAACCGTATTGTGATAACGACATTCACTTGTTCACATTATACCTTGTCAGATGGTGGACCGATATTAGCTCTCGCCCGTCGTGGCAAGCGGCGAAAGATCGAGCATGAACGTCATGGAAATTAGGAGATAGGCTCATGTATAATGCCTAAATCCTTGTCGTTCGACGCATGGTATTCGTGCCGCCTTCGCGTGATCTGCCTCTATCGCGAAGTGCACTGGCGTACCCCAGCAATATCGTCTCCAATTGAGCGTAGTAATTCAAATGAGCGACTCGCATCGCAGAAGTAATAGTGAAGAGGGAACACTCGGCACCCCGGATGTACACCGCGAAGAGAGTACCATTACCCACGCAGTTGCATTTTCAGAATTGCACCCGTCGAATATCATTCTGATTTCCCAGCGCATTAGGTTCAAAGCAAATTCTTCACCGGCACGTACTGTAACCGCCTATCGTGTATTTGACAATGGCATGAAATCGGACCGAGGGAGGGAAACCTTAGGCAGCAGTTTGAGGCATGCGGACCCTTCATATCGCCATATTAGCTCACCGACGAACTAGATCTTCTGCCATGTCGCCAATAGACTTAAGGGTTGCTATCGTCGGTGGTGGAATCTGTGGCCTAACATGCGCGGTCGGTCTTGCCAAGCAAGGCATCTCTGTACAAATATACGAAGCTGCCGTGCGTATTCAGATACCGCATCACTGACTCTCATTCTGAGTGTAATTTGTATTGCTCATGATAGGCAAAATTCGGGGAAGTCGGTGCAGGTGTTGGGATAGGTATGTATACTTCTGAACCATGAGCTGCTCCGTCTGAAAAGCAGGCCACGCGCACAACAGGTCCAAACGCCGTTAGGATTTTACGAGAGTTGGGGGTCCTGGATGACGTGCTATCGAGAGCAGAGGACACTGGTTGCAACATCAGCATGTTCAGATTCATTTCGGGGATGGAAGGGCATGAATGGATCTATGACGTGAGTGGTTAGCACATGGACTACCTCTGAAGGGGTTGTCTAATGACATTAAAATCTGTTTATAGTATACTGCAGGCCCCGAAGACGAAAGCAGAGGGGTACACAGGTGTGATTGATTTCGTTCCTCTGATAGATTGCGCGTCGTCTTGATCCGAATTGGTTGGAGAGCTGCATATCTAGACGCTTTGGTCAGTCACATCGACCCAAAGATGGCTCACTTCAACAAACGTTGCACCAGCATATCAGCATCGACCGACGGCCATAACATAATCCACTTCTCCGATGGCTCTACCGCAGATGCTGACATCATCTTAGGCGCAGATGGGCTCAAAAGTGCTGTCCGAGGTGTAGTCACTGGTACCGCAACATCATCTGTGAAATTCAGCGGTGGGATATGTTATCGTGGACTTGTTCCAACAACTGAAATGAGAGCTGCTGGAGTAAAGTTGGATTTGGATACAAGGCCTGCGTGTTTTGTGGGGAAAGATAAGGTGGGTAGGTCCTAGGATTGTGGGTTATGTCTGAAATAGCTCATGTCGTGGTGCAGCACTTGATTGTGTTTCCTATTAGAGGTGGACAAATAGTAAGGTTTTATACTATATGAGTAACGAATTACTGAGGAGTACGTTTAGATCAATGTCGTGGCATTCGTGACTAACCGTGACGTGCCAATCGGCGAGGCTGTACTGCCTCCAGGAGAGGCTACAGTGGTATCTGTACCTCAAAAAGAGGTGCTAGACGCATACGAAGGCTGGGGAAGCGATGTCCTCGGCCTACTTGGGTGCATCCACAACCCGACGAAGTGGAATATCAATGTTGTTTATCCGCATTTGGAGACATACGTAAACGGAAGGATCGCATTACTAGGAGACGCGGTTAGTCAACATACCAAAGATACCGCAAATGTGATGATAACCTTCGGTGTCCAGGCACATGGAATGATGACCCATCTCGGAGCTGGGGCTGGCCAGGGTCTTGAGGATGTATACCTACTCGTGAAACTTATCAGTCACCCGCAAACAGCGTCATACAATATCGAGGTATGTTATCACAGTTTATTCTGCTTGTGATACAGTGTATGTATGGCAACACAGACGGTTTTGCAAGTATACGATGAAGTCCGCCGTCCACGCTCCCAAAATGTTTGGGAGCAGACTTTGCAAGCTGGGGACGTGTATGAAGGATGTGGTCCGCACGGATACTCCTTTGAGGGCTTGCGTCAAGACTTGACCGGAATTTGGGATTACGTGTGGGGTCATGGAGTGGAGGATGATGTGCGAGATGCAGTCAGACGTCTGGAGAACCTGGGGGTATATCACAGCATGTAGTTGTGAATGATGCATAGAGAGGGAATTTCTGTCTGCAATAAATTTAGTTGAAAACACGGTGTGGGCAATCGCACATAAAACAGAAACGAGTCGGCGTTGGGCGCTTTCGCGGGCCGATACCGGGTACCGGTTTCATTCCTCGGCAGCAGCACTGGGTTGTTTGATTGTTTTCGACGCTGTCAAAACTGGAACCTATCTGTAAATAAAAATCCTAGTTTTGTTAAAGTTTTGTATTTCACATAAATAATGTATAACTTACAAATAACTTATAGTTTTGATTATGTTTTCCAGTTATATCTCGGATTTGCTATATTTTGTTCATGTTTTTATCACTCTCAAAAACTTAAAAAATCTAGGTCATTTATCCACATTTTATATCTGGTTTTACTACTTACCAAAACAAATATTTAACCCAGTGCAGTCGGCAGCTCGAAGGTACGCAAATGTTTGTTTAGCAATCTCAGAGCTATAGCAAGCTCGCAGGGATAAAACCGATACTATCATGATGGACTATGAACCTTCTTAGCTTTATCTTCAACCAGGATGACACCCTCTACGCTCAAAGACTTGCGTATCGCTATCGTAGGAGGAGGGGTTTGTGGTTTGACATGCGCAATAGCCCTTGCGAAATATGGAATTTCTGCACAACTTTATGAAGCTGCGGTACGCATGAACCTTTTTGTTGCTTTCTGAAGGTTGATTTGATTTTAATACCGTCTTATCTCAGGAAAAGTTTGGCGAGATTGGTGCTGGAATTGGGATAGGTTTGTGCTCTGACATGCTCGGCTTGGAGTCTTGTCGCGCTGATTTGATTTAACACTATCTGGTCAGGTCCGAACGCTCTTCGCATCTTGCATGAAATTGGCGTTGCCGATAGTGTTCTAGCTACTACGGACGGCTCTGGGCCCATACGAATGGGATGGTTGCAGTTCCGGTCAGGAATGCAAGATTCTGAGTTGATTTATGACGTGAGTTTTTTTTAAAACTTCCACGCTGTACGTTTGTCTTGGAGTTTGATCGAAATTGAACAGTATACCACGTCTTTCGACCAGTCGAGCATCGGGATCCATAGGTAATTATATTGGTTCAGTGTGAAACACGGTAGTAGTCAAGGGGGTGACTGACCTCATCGATTCAGAGCAGCATTCCTTGATGCGTTGGTCCATCATGTAGACCTCAAGTCCTGTCATTTCCAAAAGCGCTGCGTCCGCATATCAGAGACATTGCCTTCTGTCGAAGCAAACAGCAAATACGTCATTCATTTCGCGGACGGAACGACTGCAGAAGCCGACGTGGTCTTCGGAGCTGATGGGATCAAGAGTGCTGTTCGTCGTGCTGTGACTGGCGTAGATTCTGCGGAGCATGTTACGTTCAGTGGGACGATCTGCTATCGTGGGCTAGTACCGACCGAGAAAGCAAAGGCAGCCGGTCTGCAATTGGATCTCATAGAACACGCGGCATGTTTCGTTGGACAGGGAAAAGTTAGTTAAGCCTCCTGATCATTGATAGAATTAACGCTAACGTCGGCGCATACTTTTACTTAGCATCTTATAGTCTTTGCAGTCAAAGGCGGGCAAATTGTACGCATGTCAATAAATTATTTTATCAGCGCTACTGAGGTAACCATGGGATCTCTTCCAGATCAACGTCGTAGCATTCGCTTGCAATCGAGACATCCCGTTGGGTGAAGCTCGACTTTCGCCAGGCGAACCCAGCGTTGTCGCTGTCACTAAGGAGCAACTCCTAAAGGAGTACGAAGGTTGGGGCAGTGACGTACTTGCCCTGTTGACTTGCATAGAAAAGCCGGACAAATGGAATATTTCCATTGTTCATCCGCCTCTGAAGTCGTACGTGAGAGGCGGCGTCGCCTTACTTGGAGATGCGGTCAGTAAATCCCTTGTACTCTGTGAAAGATGGCTACCAATGACGTTGGTGTTTGTTGACGTGACTTAGGCCCATGCTATGCTCCCCCATCTTGGTGCAGGTGCTGGACAGGCAATAGAGGACGCATACCTACTCGCTAAGTTGCTCAGTCACCCACAGTTAACAAACCAGAACGTTGAGGTCGGTGCCCCCTTCGTTTCCATTCGCATCAAGTTTGATGTATTTTGTTTTCTTCTTGTGTCGCCTTCTCCTTAGATGGTGCTTCAAGTATACGATGAGATTCGTCGTCCTCGTGCTCAGAGTGTTTGGGAGGGCAGCATCCGCGCTGGCGATATCTATGAGGGATATGGTATCAGCGGGTCCTCGCCTGAAGGGATGCGTAAAGATCTGGAAGGCATAGCAGACTTCGTGTGGGAGCATGACCTGAATCAGGATATGCAACAGGCTACAATCCGTCTGCAACAATTAGGTATATTCGTGAACGAAACGTCTTAGGTTCCTGAATACTGTGCTAAACACAATGGTTTCATAATCCACTCGTTATCCCGGTGCATTGACCGCTTTCACACAGGAGACATCTATCTCTGTCTTTTGCAACTCAGGCCTCCCCCTGCTCCCTTGCCGGTTCGGCAGGTGAGATGACTAGGCATGTGCAATCCCTCGAACTTAAACAATAAAGTCACCAAAGAGGTTGATAGTTCTCATTCGACTATGCGCTTCTAGAACTTGAAATCAACCGGTTACATTATGCAGAGACCATATCATATGCGTGGCTCGCAAGCTAATATCCCTATCTCTCTCTTTCGTCCTCATTCGATATGGCAGCCTCGCCTGCCAAAGAGCTACGGATTGCGATCGTTGGAGGAGGGGTCTGTGGTCTGATGTGTGCCATTGCGCTGGCCAAAAATGGTATAACAGCACAGTTGTATGAAGCTGCGGTATGTTCTGAATGTATTTATCAGTGCCTGTTGTGCATTATCGGCATTCTAACAATGTTTCATTTTAGGCAAAATTTGGTGAGATTGGGGCTGGTATTGGCATCAGTAAGCACCACCTTAGCACTCTCGTCGCAACTTCACAGAATAATATCTTGGATTAGATCCAAACGCTGTCCGCATCTTGCGTGATATCGGTGTTTTGAATGATGTCCTGGCTAAAACCGGGTCGAACCGACCGAACCGAACCGGATGGATGCAATTTCGGTCGGGAATGCAAGATTCTGAACTAGTTTACGATGTAAGCATTCTTTATAGCTTCCAGGCCGATTCGTCTCAAATAGGCATGTCCAAACAGTACACGACACTTCCCGGCCAAGAGAGTATTGGCATACATAGGCAAGTACAAGGAAATCAATGCGATATTTATATCCAACGCTTATCAGCTTTCTATTTCAGAGCAGCCTTCCTGGACGCATTAGTCCAGCATATTGACCTAAAGTCCTGTCATTTCAACAAACGTTGCATTCGCGTATCCGAATCGCCATTATCTACCAACGGCAACTCCGAACTTACGATCCATTTTGCAGACAGTACGTCCGCAGAAGCAGATGTTGTACTCGGAGCGGATGGGATCAAGAGCGCCGTTCGGCCCTTCGTGACCGGCGCAAGTACAGCAGAACACGTCAAGTTCAGCAATACCATCTGTTATCGCGGATTAGTGCCGACTGAGCAAGCAAAGTCCGCAGGCATGCGATTGGATTTTTCAGACCGTCCTATGTGTTTCCTAGGACAAGACAAAGTATGTTATTCTTCATACTCTTCGAAGTGAGAACCGCTTATTTGGGAGTATTTCTCGTGCAGCATGTGATTGCTTTTTCTATCAAAGGCGGGCACATTGTGAGTATCGTATCATACCTGATCCTAGTGAGATCATAACATCGGTTTCAGATCAATGTCGTAGCTTTTGTCTCAGACCGAACTGTCCCTATGGGTGAAGCTCAGCTCCCTCCTGGACAGCCCGCAGTCGTCCCGGTACCTAGAGAACAACTGATGAAGGAGTACGAAGGATGGGGCAGTGATGTGCTCGCACTTCTGAGCTGCATAGATAAGCCAGACAAGTGGAACATCCATGTCGTATATCCGCCTCTACAGTCGTATGTAAAGGGGCGTGTTGCTTTATTTGGAGATGCGGTTAGTGATTGATTTGCAAGGCAGATTGGAAAGTCTAACCATCGTCACTACGAATTGCTGTAGGCTCATGCAATGCTCCCTCACCTCGGTGCTGGTTCGGGACAAGGGCTAGAGGACGCTCATTTACTTGCCAAGTTACTTGCTCATCCACAGACCAGTGGTGAGAATATTGAGGTTAGTGGCTAGCTACATATACTAAAGACCAATATGCTCACCTGAAATGTTTGTCTGCCACCTGCTTAGACGATACTCCAAGTGTACGACGAGATTCGTCGTCCTCGCACCCAGAGTGTCTGGGAAGGCAGCATGCGTGCTGGAGAGATCTATGAAGGCTATGGTATCAGCGGGTCGTCCCGTGAGGGCCTGCGCAAGGATTTAGAGGATTTACCAGAGTTTGTCTGGATACGCGAGTTGAATCAGGATATGCAAGACGCTACAGCCCGTTTACAACAGTTAGGTGTCTTTACAAACGAAGATTGAAAGTTTGATTTTCCCGGTACCTTTTCAGTCAGCAATGCGGTCAGATGAGGCAATCAGGTCCAGCGCACGAGTTCACCAATGTGGTATATATTTTCTCCCTGCCCGTGTTTGACTCAAAATCAAGGAGTAAAGAACCCTGTCCGGTCATGCACCCTCAATGCATGACCTTCATCGTAATCTTCACAGTCTATCCCACTCAAAGGCTGCTCGTTTGATGCAGTCACATGCGTTGTCTTCACTTCTCATTTCATAGCTGATATCCCACATGATCAACGTCCACGGCAAAGGCACTTGAAATACGGTGCGGTAGAAGCATTGCCATACAGTATCTAAAGCATACCTCACAGTATGTATTATCTCAAACTTCGTATGTCCTCCGATAAATCTCCACGAGTCGATGGCTTATAACGCACAAATAATAGTCTCGCGCTCACCAGATTCGAAGTACTATGTACGGCATTACTCCTCTCGTTCTGCTCTATTCACTTTGCGTTGTCTATGCAGCTAAACTAGCAGCCCTTCCGGAGGCATGCCCTCGTCTACCGAACAAGCTACCGGCACCGACAGACTTGCCCATCATTGACGATCTCCCAAACCCTTTCCGATTCTTCAACAACGTGTCCTTGAAGTCTACTGCAGACTGGGCGTGCCGCAAGGCAGAGCTGAAGATCCTGGTACAGGAGTACATGTACGGATATTATCCTGATCATTCCCGGGAGACTGTTAGGACTGTTCGCACCAATGGCACACTGGTTATCACAGTGTCTGTCGGGGGGAAGTCTGGGTCGTTCAATGCGACTCTGGAACTCCCGACAAGTATTGATGCCACTCCACGAAGGCCAGTTCCAGTGGTAATCAGTGCCGGCGGACAGAACGATACCGTTTTCCTTGGTTCTGGTGTCGCCCTTGTTACATTTAATGTAGGCGACGTCGCCGCTGACTCTACAACACCTGGAGGTGCATTCTGGGACTTATATTCTGGGGAAGATATCGGTGGGCTGTTGGAATTTGTCTGATAGTAATCGAAGCTTACCTATTTGCCCTCACTCCTTTTTCAGGCGTACTTTTGGCGTGGGGATGGGGTTTCAGCCGCATTCTCGATGCAATCATTGAAAAAGTGCCGGAGATAGATCATACTCGTGTTGGTGTCCTAGGCTGCAGTCGAGATGGAAAATCTGCCCTAGCAGCAAGCATTTTTGATGAAAGGGTAATTCTCCGTTGATTCCCTCTTAATTGGGTATTGCATACTGAAGTACCACCATTTTAGATCACCTTAACTATGCCGATGTCAAGCGGCTTGGAAGGCATTGCTCCTTGGCGATTTCAATTCCAGGAACGTAGGTGCTATCCAATTCACGACCACGTACAATTTTAAGTTTCCAGGACTCAGTGGGGGAAAACGAAAAGATCACCAACATAACCGGTTTCGCACCTTATTGGACGAACACTAACCTCTTGAAGTTCGTTAACAATTCTCACCAGATCCCATTTGACTCTCATTTGAACGCCGCACTTGTGGCTCCGGTATGCGATCCCTCCAAAGACAAATGATTTATATGTCTATGCACTAATGTCTTTGTCAAAGCGTGCTATCATCTGGGATGAAGGTTCGTCATTCCCTGACTCAACTAGTGAACAATTTGGATGTTTGCCGTTCAACGTGACTATTTCCTACAGGTACTATTGACTATTGGGTGATTGACTATTCCTGACGATACATTGACTCCACTAATATCCACCCCCCATAGACCAACCCAGAAGGCGAGGCCCGCGTTACGTTCCCAGCGACCCAAGCTGTCTATGACTGGCTAGGAGAGAGTGACAAGATTGGCGTTGCCATCCGTGACAGTAACCATTGTGATATTTTTGGATAGTGAGCTCCGGAATCCCTTATCTCAATATTTATAGCTTCTCAGAATCCTGATTCATCCCCATCTCAGCACGAATATCCAAGCTTTCATGCTGAAGCAGTTCTTTGGAACTCCGACAACCCGCAACTACACGGACATCTCTCCTTACACATCGTTCCCGTCTGCTTACCCTTGGCTCAATGAAGCACCAGGACGAAGCCGCGGTTTTTGAGGTGGGAATTAGTACCATGAAGCTTGACGAATGGTTACAGTACAGGTTCAACTATCCGAAATGTCATATATATATATATGTATATATTATATATACCATGGAAAGCCAATACAAAGCGCGAATAAACGATGTCTTTTTTTGTGGACGGAAGATCACCATTTGGATTTCTTCTCAACGACTACCAGACCGAGGGAGCATATCACGGTCATCAAGGATTATTGGACTGATTTTCAGTCGACTGAGAGACTGTCCAAGACACCTGTAGATTCCAAGGACTGTGATGATGATTGTATCTATATTTACGATCGCCAGTATTGTATATGGTATGTATGTATGCATGCATGCAATAGTCTCTTTGAGCACGACAACAAATTGGGGACGAACAGATGAGGACGGCAGCTGTGACGGGCAGCTGATCTTCCTGGACGACTAGGCCTGCTTGTATTTCTGCTCCGGCGATGAGCAATTGATAGCAACCACAAAGGTGACGTGATGCTCCTACCTCCTTCACAGTACGAGCGGCCGCGCGCTTCTGCATATAATGCCAAACTCTCTGCAGATCTGACCCCAAAAATATAGGCAATACGATGGACATGAGGGGTAAAGCGATGATCCAGAACCTGTCACAATTCGCGTTCAGTGGATAGCGTGTGGTCATGAAAGCATTCCTCGACATACACAATGTCCGTGTGTCCGTGATGGATGGTCCACATATTTTCGAAGTTCATACCCTGCTCAATTAAATCGTTACTTTCCATATGTGTCAGAATGTAGCGATTTGAACGTACGAAATAACCCGTCAGAAGTGTAAGAGGAAGGAATATGATTGTTGCCAGTGTAAGCCGTCTCATCACCTCATTCATCTCATAAGATGTCATCTAATTAAAACAAAACGGATGTCTGTCAGCATTACAACCTGTAGAATAAGGGAAGATATACAAACATTAAAAGTGTAATTGATCAAGTTCTCGCAAATACCAGCAAACATATCTAAGCTTGTCAGGATGTACTCCATATGGTCGTGCACATCCGCCTGTTGGTGATTAGTAACAGAGAGTTACGAAATGATAGAGAACTTACGAGGTAAATTCTAGCCTTGTGACTCATGTAACCTTGAACCTTCTCCGAAGGGTCGATTCTCTCTGACAGTGCGGCAACTCTATCTGCATCGTACCGCCGAAGACCATAGACAACGGTCTTGATAGGCTCAAGCGTACGCTTGTGGAGTATCAGGTCGCCTTGCAATATGTGTACTGTTCGAAGATGTCAGCGAGTGAGCAGCCTGAGGTGCCAACGTAAGTTGCCTACATCGTCGCACATGCTTCATATTCGGCTTGAGTAAGATAGCTTGCTCAAGTTTGAGGATCTTGCTCTGGTACGCTTCGACGACTTCGAGCGCTTGGTCAACGACTGTACAGTTAACAGCGTCAGGATGGGCTGTGTATTGCAAGATGACATTGAACAAACCTAGATCAAGAAGGCTCTCGACAAGCAATGAGGCATCCGCGGTGGCCCGTAAACCCGTGTCTCGCTGACGCAGTCGCTGAGTAATCGGAGCTGTGAAGTCTAGGGTCGTGTCTCGATGTATAGTAACAACAGTACCTATATGAACGGGTATTTAAAAATGGCATGAAGGAGCCCGGATGCAGTGAGATACGTACCATCGCGGAAGAGAAACATGCCCATCGGTGAGATCTTGACATTGACCCTGTCACCTTTCTTAAGCTCTCTGATGACTTTCAGGTTTTTGACGTCTTTCCTCGACTAAAATGTACCATACCGAAGACTTTGAGATTTTAATAGGACAAAGAATAAATGTTGCGTACCGTCAAACCCGTTTCCAGATTAGACATGCGTAAAGCTTGGTGGTGTGGAGATTTCATCGGATGCCTCTCAACGTCGTGGTGTCGACGGCTAAATCTGCGTCTCACGGTGTTTTGCAAAGTGGTACCAGTGCTAAACCTCGAACCTCCGTTGAACACTGCCGGCTCCTCGATGTCAAAGGATTTATTGTCTGACCACGACAATGCAGAATCGTTGTCTGCATCCATGAGCGCAGATGAAGTGGCATCCAGATGGGTCATAGACTGATGTGATGTCTCTCCAGGGGCGCTAGTATCATCATCAGACATTAGACGATGACAGAGAACACGTAAGAATAGGTGCTTGGGGTAATAGTCTGCCTTCGACCGAGCATTTTTACGGAATTGCAAGAGGTCCTCAATAGCGAGAGGATGCATATCTAAGGTATGGAAGGTGAATAATTTGTAAAGCAGGATTGAACATGTCCCGTACCGTATTTTAGAGCCAACGCACTGATCACATCCCAACTTACTCCACCCACATTAATCCATCGAACCTTCACCCATGGCTCTTTCGCGCTCGCTCGCTCGTCCTCCAAAAAGCTGATGAACTCCTGGTTCGTCATCCGCCCAAAGCTGCTCCTCACGGACGAGTAGTCAGCAACCTCGATCAAACATTTCTGCCTGATGTGGCCATATGTGAGAGAAGTTGATTCCCGACGTGGGTCGATACCTGGCTCTGCACCGATGCGTCCACTCGATATAGCAATAGAGCCTCGACGCATGGCTATCACCTTGCGAACAGAGGAACGGAATCGATCTCCTGGAGTCAGGAGAGACGGGCGACGTGGGGTACCTGAAGCTGAAGCTGTACTCATTGATGGCTTTGTCTGTGGCTCGACACGGGCCGCCACAGAAAGAGGAATACCCGCGGCATCTAAGCTCGGTCTCTGGGCCTGACGTTGATGTGGTCCTCTTGTTGTGGAAGCTGCTCGAGGGATGAGGGGCAACGGAGGTGACCTGTGGTTTTCCAACTCATCCTCGAGGTCAGGTGTGAGTGAACGACCGTCGGAGTCACTGAAGCTATTTTCGCGAGGCATTCCAACGAGAATTCGGGATATCTAGAAAGAGCAACAAAGTATACTCGAATTGGAGGAAAGGTCGGTGGGGGAGACGTGAGGGGAGGAGAGAAGGCGGAATGTTTGTATCAAGCCTCATTGCCTAGTACATGCATGACAGGCGTCTTTTCCACCAGACAACGAGGCAATAGAGTTTCAGGCAAAGAGCCTTCGCAAGCCAGAAATAACCCCCCACGTTTAGCTGCAGCAACATTGTTCAAGATCCGCGATGTCATGAAAACGGGTCAACACCGGCGCAACGACGTGCGACTCGGATTCTACCATTTTACAGAGCAGCTGAAATTGCAAACGAGCATAAACTTGAAGGCTCGCTGGTATCGTATGTGATAAAATTAATAGTCTCACCTCGATAGACAATGTGATGCATGGTACAGACTGACTTCATAGCACCAGAGTTCTTGACGATGGTGCAGCGTAAGTCATCGACGGTCCCATCTAGAACAGGAGCGGAGGACTATGGGCGTCGAGCAGGCAGTGAGCTATGAATGAGACATCACAGGATATTACTGTGAGACGACACTCGCCAGAGGGGAAATAGCTCAGCTAGTCACTTTACACGATGACACGAGGCGTCCGAGTCGCAAAGTTGATAAGTGGGGTAGAAACAAGTGCACGCCATTTCTTGATTAGAAAATCTAATCATTTTCAACGAAAACTTGGTAGCCTGAGGCGCAGCTGGTCGCATTGTCCCGACAGACATTCGTCTCCGCGGAAGTATACTCTCCTTTGGCTTCCCGAAGCTTAATCTCAGCGTAGGCTGTTTGACAAGGTCGGCTCCAAACCTGGTTGCACCGCCCTATGTTGAAGTGCCAACATCGCTCAGATGTGGCATTTGCCCCCGACTGACCCGAACGCACATTTCTCAAAAAAAGTCAGCAAATCGCACTGAGAGCATACAATGGCGAAACCATGGTACCTTTATTAGCTGTTCCTCTTACACAGGAGAGTGTAATTATGGCTTCGTGCGTTGAGAATATGGTGAAGTTCAAACAATCGTCGAGTAAAAGCTTGAAGTCGCATGCCAGGGCTCGAACCTGCGCCTCGGTGCCTACGGCGGATCGCGGATTCCCGATCACTTTGACACGCCCAAGACTACCATAAATGGGAACATGTCGGGGCAGGGTCTAATATCTAGGCGCATCTACACAAGATATGATTGTCCATGGGTTACAGAATACAACGCGGGTAACATATGTGCAGAAAAGTAAAAGAACGTGGCGTGGACCATGATAAAGTAGTAGGATGATGGAAAGCAGTGGGATATGATGTTTACGGTATGTGCGGGTGCGATAAACTATCTGAGAACAACAAACTCAGGACGAACAAATGGTAGTAGCGACGGGGAATAGATAGTCCGATATAGGTTTTCATATAGAACGATTCCAGGAATAAGTGAGGACAGGAGGGCCTAATAGACTGCTCGTAGCTGGGCTTGGACAACTAGGCCTGCTTGTATTTCTGCCATGGCAATTAGCAAACGATTAAGTGTCGCGGAGGTAATTTGACGTGCTTACCTCCTTTACGGTACGAGCAGCAGTGCGTTTTTGCATATAATGCCAAATTCTCTCAAGATCTGACCACAAGAATACAGGTAACACGACAGCCATGAGAGGTAACGCGATGATCCAGAATCTGTTCATAGATCAAGTTGAGCGGAGAGTATACGGGTGTAAGGAGATCATTCCCAACATACATAAGATCCGTGTGTCCGTGTTGGATGGACCACATAGCGCTGAAGTTCATACCCTATACAATTGATTCCTTAGTCTCCTCATGTCTGCCGGAGGATAGTGGTTTAGACGTACGAAATAACCCGTCAACAGTGTGAGAGGAAGGAAGATGATCGTTGCCAACGTGAGCCTTCTCATCACCTCATTCATCTCATAAGATGACATCTAACAATCAATGTCAGTCAGTATCACCACCTATTGAACCAGGACAAAGACGGACATACATTGAATGTATAGTTGATCAAGTTCTCACTGACACCAGCGAACATATCTAAGCTTGTCAAGATGTACTCCATATGGTCGTGCACATCCGCCTATTGATGATTAGTGACAGAGAGCTACGAAATGATGACAAACTTACAAGGTAAATTTTGGACTTGTGACTCATGTAACCTTGAACCTTCTCTGAAGGGTCAATCCTCTCGGAGAGTGCAGCAACTCGGTCTACATCGTATCGCCGAAGACCATAAATCACAGTTTTGATCGGCTCGAGCGTACGCTTGTGGAGTATCAGGTCGCCTTGCAATATATGCACTATGCCAAAATGTCAGCGAATGAGCAGACGCCACTGTAAGTTGCCCACATCGTCGCACGTGCTTCATATTCGGCTTGAGCAAGACAGCTTCTTCAAGCTTGAGGATCTTGCTCTGGTACGCCTCGACGACTTCGAGCGCTTGATCGACCACTGTACAGCCAACAGCGTCAGGATGGGCTGTGTATTGCAAGATGGAGTGGAGCAAACCTAGATCAAGGAGACTCTCGACAAGCAGCGAGGCATCAGCGGTAGCCCGCAAACCCGTATCACGCTGACGTAGTCGCTGAGTAATTGGAGCCGTGAAGTCCAGCTTCGTGTCTTGGTGAATAGTAATGACCGTGCCTATATGAAGGGGTGCTTGAACACTCGCGTCGACCCAAAGTCGAGGCTCAAATAAACACGTACCATCACGGAAGAGGAAAATGGCCATTGGCGAGATCTTAACATTGACCCTGTCACCTTTTTTAAGCTCTTTGATAACTTTCATGTTCTTCGCGTCCTTCCTCGACTAATAATAGCGGAAACCTTGAGGTTCAGTCAAAGCAAATGTGAAGGGTTGACGTACCGTGAAACCAGATTCCATACCAGACATGCGTATAGATTGATGCGCAGATTTCATGGGCTGCCTCTCAACATCGTGATGATTGCTAAATCTCCGCCTCACGGTGTTTCGTAGAGTGGTGCCAGTGCTAAACCTCGAACCTGCACCACTCTCTCTGTGTTCCTCACCATCAGGATGTTTGTTTTCAGACCACGACGAGGCGGATTCTTCATCCGCATCCATGGGTACTGGTGAAGCGGAACGCGGAAGATCAGTCATGGATCGATGTGATGTTTCTTCATTGGCACTGTCATCATCGGATGTTATACGGTGACAGAGCACACGTAGGAATAAGTGCTTGGAGTAATAGTCTGCCTTTGAACGAGCATTTTTTCGGAAATGCAAGAGGTCCTCAACAGCGAGAGGATGCATGCCTTATGTATGAAAGGTTGTGAATAGTTTGTAAAGTAGGTTTGAACGTATTACGTACCGTATTTTAGAGCCAACGCACTGATCACATCCCAACTTACTCCACCCACATTAATCCATCGAACCTTTACCCATGGCTCTTTCGCACTCGCTCGCTCGTCCGCCAAAAGGCTGATGAACTCCTGGTTCGTCATCCGCCCAAAGCTGCTCCTCACGGACGAGTAGTCGGCGACCTCAATCAAGCATCTCTGCCTGATGTGGCCATACGTGAGATAGGCTGATTCACGGCGTGGGTCGATACCAGGTTCTGCACCTACGCGACCACTCGATATGGCGACGGAGCCTCGGCGCATGGCGATGACCTTGCGCACGGAGGAGCGGAATCGATCCCCCGGTGTCAAAAGAGATGGGCGTAGTGGGGCACCTGGGTTCGTACCCATTGACGGCCTCGTCGGTGACTGAACATGAACTCCACGCTCACGTATACTAGCCGCCGGAGCAGAAAGAGAGACGTCTACGCTCGGTCTAATGGTTTGACTGTGCTGTGGTACTGTGGGTGCTGAAGTCGCCTGAACGGGGAGGAGCAACGGGGGCGACGTGTGAACTGGAGAAGTCTCTTGTTCATCCTCAAGATCTGGTGTGAGTGAACGACCGTCTGAATCGCTGAAGCTATTTTCGCGAGGCATTACAAGGGAGAATTAGAATATAATATCTAGAAGGAGCAACAAAATATACTCGAAAGCGAGGAATAGGTCGCTTGGACGTGAAGGGAGGAGGAAAGGAGAATTACTGTTGGGATCAGACCTTGATGGGAAGTACAGGGACCAGCGCTAATTTACAGCTTGATTCCACCGCACGAGGCTAATTATTACTACAGAGACCGGAAACATCACTCGCAGCCTTGTTCTCAACCAACTAAGTTCAGCATTGGCATAGAAACGATTGAATACCAGATAGTCAGCTGCGGCGAAACCTGAGAACACTATTTAATGGCTCAAAACTCTGCAAACGGGCGTTCTCTGATCATGATGTTTCAGAGATGGCGGACGGTTGCCACACTGGCAGTTTGATTTCGGTCCCGCCTCGAATCTCGACTGTTAGGAATGCTGTCTGCAATAACTAATTCGATATGGGCGACCAAGGTAAATTCTATGTTGTTACTTTCCCATACCCTGGAAAATATACATGCTACACATATGTAAGTGTTTTCACAAATATCATGATCAATGCTCCCGACGCCATTCCTGAAATGGAAATCCTTCGGGAGGGCGCTTATTGAAAGCGCTTGAAGTTATTTAGTGAGCGTCTTGTCGCATCAGCAAAAAAAACATTTCTTTACAACTCGATGTAAGAACATATAAGCATCATTTTAAATACAAGACGGTACCTACCAGTTGTTGCCATGCAATTAGATGTAAGAACCATCTAAGGTTTGTAAGACTTGGAAATCTTGTGAGCCTTGTAAGGCTGAGAATTCTGCCAAACTTTGTGAGCGCATGTAAGCCTCGCAATGCCATATAATGTGTACTGGATCAGTAGTCATATTTCTATTCCATATAATCACAATTTCAATTTCAATTTCAAGCCGGTCTCAGCTTTGGAGCAATAGTACTTATAATTTTATTTTTGCAGCATTTACAGTACAGATTATAGTAGCTAGTGTGCTATGTTAATAGCAGTATACACATTAGTGACGGCGGTGGCAGAGAAAACTAAGTGGCGCCGCATATATGCGACTCGCGCGAGTGGTTGCCCTGCC